>MRSU01010620.1:0-29373 GCA_008369845.1 Trichomonas gallinae
GCTCACCACCTCATGAGAACAGAGAAGAAGTCCCTCACAGACAAGCTCGACGAGATCTACGCCAAGTACGGCTACTACCTCTTCAACAACTCCTACTTCATGTGCCACGACCCAGAAGTCATCAAGGCTGTCTTCGTCCACATGAGAACATCCGGCCCAGACGGCAAGCACGTCCAGAAGGTTGGCCCATTCAACGTCACAGGTGTTCGTGATATGACACTCGGCTACGACTCCCGCACACCAGACCACGTCCCAGTCCTTCCAAAGCAGTCCGGCCAGATGATCACATTCTACCTCGACAACGGCACAACAGCCACAATCAGAACATCCGGCACAGAGCCAAAGATCAAATGGTACATCGAACTTGGCGCTGAGAACCTCGAGAAGGCTACAAACGACCTCAACAACGTCGTCAAGGCTATCCAGGACGATCTCCTCCTCCGCGAGAAGTACAACCTTAAGCACACAGACTAAACGGAAATTCCTCTCCTATGTTTCAAAAATGACATCTAAAAGGCTTTAATAATCAACTTTATATACTTTTTTCGCTATTCCATCATAATATATATAATTTTTCGTGAAAATATTATTTTATCGAAAAAAATTGTTAACGATAACATATTGTTTTGATGATTCAAATATCTTTATGTTGAATAATATATTATATCTACTTATTTAAAATCTGTTAAATATGGTTTTATTATGCTGAAATCGAAAAGTTAATCTAAAAAATTGGAATTTTTAATTAATAGATATAATAGATTGCAGATTTTTGTAGTGATTTTTCTGTGATTTGAAGAAAGAGATTTTCGAATATAGAGGTCAGATGATGAGATAAACAAAATTACGAAAGAATAAGACAACATTTAATAAAACAAATTAAATCACAGCATAATTTTTGTTAAGGAATTGCGCAAACCACTCTTGAGCATCGTTATTGATATCTCGTAACAATTTAGAATTATATTCAGACTCATTCCAGTCAAGAGGAAGCCAAGTTGTTCCGAGATTAATCGTAAGTGGAAGAATACGGCTCATAAGCTCATCACTGGGTTTAGGAGATATAACAATCCTGTTATATGCCCAAATAGCAGTGCAAACTTCGTCATTCAGCTTCAGTTTCGCAGGAAGAACAGAATAAGCAAATCTTTCGACAGATGATGACGCGATCAAAGATTTGTTCATTTTATACTCATTGACAGCGTTCAACATCCTAGGTATAACAGATCCAGGCTGTATGTACTTAGCTATAAACTTAGCCCTCTGCTGCAGGAAATACTCGTTGGATTCGTTCGAAAATCTTCTCAAGAAGAACAAAGCGATTGAAGGTTCATCCAAACACGGCTGAACAAAATCTGTTATTCCGAACTTGCCATTGATGATTCGGATCCTTCTCTCGCCCTCATCTGTAGTGAACCTGAAGGCGAACTGGAATGGAAACTCGGTGGCTTCCTTGGATGTGACAGACAGCGAATATGTGACTGATGATGTTTGATCGATCACGGGATGCAAAACGACGCCTGTTTCATTGACGTAGCAGCTTCCCATGACTGAAATCACGTTGGCAATATCTGCTGGGAGTCTCAAGAATGATGATGCGTCCCAGGCTGCTGGAAGGTCAAACATCGACTGAATAAAAGCCAAATTTGAGTAAAGAGAAAATTGGCCTCCTGTTTGCAGTGCGAGTCTTTCTAGTGATGGGGATTCATCTATTGACATGATATTGAGCGACATCATTGTTTTCATCATCTTTTCGACGATTGGCTGGAAATTTTGGATTTCTCCACCAGAAGTAAGTAAAATTGCTCTTCCTCCTGAATTTTCCATCAATTCACACGCCCACATGATCGCATCCTCAAGGTTAGAAGCGATTTTGCCGTGTTTTTGTTTTGATGCTTTGAGAAATGTAAGAATTGAGTCGAATTTATCCTCGATCGCACAATGCTTAGGCAATTTGGCGATCTCTATATCGAATTCTGGATATGATATCGATGATGAATTCTGCAAATTGAAAATTGTCGTAGATCCTCCGTATGTAATTATAGATATTGTATCAGTAGGCTTAACGAAACTCTTTGCTGACTCTATTAACGAGTAAGTTTGTTCATAGTTTTCATCAATTAAGGAATTTTCATCAACAATAAAAATATAGGAGCGGTGTTGAGATGTTATAGCATAGTATTCTTTGGGCGGAATGATGTCATATATCAACTGGTGAAGCTCCGGTCTGTCTGATTTTGTTGTCATATCGAAAGTTCCTGTAAAATGAATCACAGAGTTGAGTCTGTGACAGAATGGGCACCTCCAGGCTTGCTTATCGCGTGTTATAGCGACAAAAGGTGATAAATACGCTTTGCAATGGGAGCATCTTGGCAAACTTGATTTTCTGCAGTCTATTTGGGGCAAATCAGTATTGGGAGCGAATGGCCTAAAGTGAATGAAAGCTGCCATCTCGTTCAAAGCAAATGGATCCGTTGTTCTGGGAAAATATCCATTGCGAAAAGGCGTCCTGCAGAATTTCGAAGGCACTGTTTCGTTGGGGTCAACCATGTGGATAAGTGGGTGGCTCTCAACTTCAATCATTCGCCTCTCTTCTTGAGAATTCATCGAAAATTTAATGATCGGAAATTGAATGACTTAATGAAAAATTTCTGAGGATTTGTTCGGAAAAATTTTTAGATCAAATTTTTTATTTCTACTGATTTTTAGCAGATTCTGCTTTAGCTACACTCATTTTATTGGTTTATTACTGCTAGTTATCAAGTTTATTAATGTATAAAGCTAAAATATCTTCTAAAAAGAAATATTATTGCATTTTAGCAATGTATTCACATATTAAGGAATGACTATATTCATTTTATCGGTTTATTACTGCTAACCATTGGATTCATCAATATATAAAACTAAAATATCATCAAATCAGAAATATTTTTGCATTTTAGTAATGCATTCACATAGATTTAGTTATATTTTAACATAGTAATTAGATCATTTACCACAATAGAATAGTTGTTTTGTTGTAAAATGCAAGAATTTAACATGAAATCAATATTTTAAGATTCTATAACGATTTTGAATCAAGAGGACATAATACATTAAAGTTAAATTATAAAATACAAATAATTATTTGATTTATTTGCGATAAAAAGATAAAAATTGAATTTGCAAAAAATATTTTTTGTTGTTAGATCTTAAAAGAACATATACAACTTAATTTAATTGAGAGTTTACTAAAAATACAAACTATGGTGTGAAAAAGCCAAGATATCGAAATATCAGATTAAAAATCCAGCTTTCATAACAAAATTACATAATCAATTCATATTGTAAAGAATAGTATTAATCATTACCTGGTTTCTTTCTCATATAATTGATAAATATGAAATTTCTTATCGATGATTTCATTTAATCACTGCATTTTCATCATCATATCACTAGTTTATACAAAGGAAGACCAATAAAGATAAAAAGTTAAGAGCAAAACTTAAAAGTTTACTATTTTACTCGGACTTAATCACATTATTCTTGTGATTGATTGTGTTGATGTAGAATCTCTTTGTTGGCTCAGTGAGCTTATTCCAGAGCTCAGAGCCCAAGTTCTGGTGCTCCTGGTCGATCTGGTTAGTGAGAGCGTTGAACCAGTCGATCGGGATGTCGACACCCTTCTCGATGAAGTAGATAGCCTGAGCAAGAACCTTGTAGAACCATGGGAGCATGTCCTTCTTGTCCATCATCTGGCTGGCGGCCTTGAGCGCTCTGACGAGGCAGTTCTTGACCTTCATTGGGTTCATGAATGCTGATCCATCATCTTCGTCTTCTTCCTCGTTCTCCTCCTGAGATCCCTTGCGCTCGACATTGAACATGTGTGCGCAGAGGAGGTGTGCCTCAGCCTGCTGCTCCTTGGCCAACAAACCGCCGGCGCAGCTGCAGAGTTCTGATGTGATTGAAGAGTATGTGTTTGGTGTGACGTTCATTAACTGTGTGGCTGTTCTGATCATGCAGAGCAACATTCTGAATCTGATGTTTCCATCAATCATGCCTTCCTTCCAGATTCTAAGAGCATTTGTGAAGAACTCTGTGGTGATGCCTTCTGTGCCGAATCTGTCGGAGATGAGGGCGGCTTCGACGAAGAGCCAGAATGATGGGATGGCAGGTGGATCGTTCTGTGTCAAGAGGATGTAAACCTGCTGGAGGACACCTCTGACTGTTGTCTGGCAGGACTGGTTCTGGTCGATTTCGACAGCGATTCTCAAGAGATCCTCACCGAATGGAAGGTAAAGGGACTCCTTGACCTCTGGGTCGAACTGCTGGAGGGCGGCTGAGATGGATGTCAGTAATGCGAATGTGTTGTCGAGGTTCTTCTTGTCTCTGATCAAGTGGAAGACTCTGCCGACGTTTGACAATGCGACAGAGAGTGGCTCGCCATCTGGATCCTTCTCGAAGTCGTCAGCCTTCTTGAGCAAGACCTGCTCGATGTTGAAGAAGGCCTTCATCGACTCGACGTCGGAAATGTAGGCTTCTGTGCGTGCGAATCCCTTGCAGACTTCGAGGGCGATGGCCTTGCGGTCGAGATAGCGGAGGCGGTTGACGAGGATTGGGAAGTACTCGAGATCGAAGATCATGGAGGCATCCTTCATCTCTCTGAGTGGCTTGACAAGGAAGTAGCGGAGCTTGCGTGAGACATTGACGGAATCGAGTCTGGACTCGCCGGCGATGCTCTCGATATGGTTCTCGACGAGCTTGAGAATGGCGTTGACATTGTCGAAATTGGTGGCATCAGCTTCGAGTGTGAAGTTGAGGAGTGTGCCAAGCATTTCGAGTGTATCCTCGAGTGCAAACTGCTGGCCAGCGTGGAGAAGAGAGTAGATCTGGACGGCAACGAGGCGAACTGTATTGATAGCGTTTTCGTCCTTCTTGCAGAATGTCTGTAAGCGCTGGATGATGTTTGTAACAAGTCCGAGTGTGTTGACGTTATCTTCAAGGTGCTGGAGCAAGTTGAAGAGGACATCGAGTGTTTCGATATGGAATTCAACTGGGAAAACCTGTGTGATGGATTCAATGATGTAGTACTGGGCGAGAGCTTCGTGGCAAGCCTTTGTCTGCTCAACGATGCATGGGAGAACGATTTCCTTATAATGGGCAACATCGAGGCCTCTAAGGTCAGAAATACGCTGCATGTTGTGGCCAACGAGCTGCTTAAGCTGAGAACGCTGCAACTTGCGCTCTTCTTCTGTCTTTGTATCTAATGAGAATTCGAGACGGACCCAAAGGACGTTCATCTGCTTGAAGTTCTCGAGAATGAACTTGAGTGTGTCTTCAATTGTGCCGCCTTCCTTCTGACCGTCTGGCAAGATATCCTTCAAGATGTGGAGAAGGAAGTGCCTGAGGAACAAAGCG
This sequence comes from Trichomonas gallinae, assembly GCA_008369845.1. Taxonomy (NCBI): domain Eukaryota; phylum Parabasalia; order Trichomonadida; family Trichomonadidae; genus Trichomonas; species Trichomonas gallinae. Next base: position 5,398 of record MRSU01010620.1, read on the forward strand.
CGTGTTGGATGCTGGACACCACGAGCCATTTCGATAAGGTCTCTCATGACATCGTTTGCCTTAGCATGTCCGCGCTTAACGAAAGCTGGAGCGATTGTGAACAATAAGTAAAGACGAGCGACGATTGATGGTGTGTACTGGAGGATTTCGTAAAGCTCAGCAACTCTGCGGTCAGAGAAAAGCTGCTTGTCATTGAAAATATCCTTGAGAACGGATAATTCGGAAAGAACGACTTGATAGAGTTCGTTGTAGTGAATTGGTGAGAGTGTGTTGATAGACATTTCCTGGAGCATGAGTGTTGCGTATTTAATTGCCTCATCGACTTCGTTGTTATCGAAACGTCTGCGCATCAAGTAAGCAAGGCCGCTAATTTTCTCAAGGACCTCCTTGACAATGCGCTGCTGGACTTCTTCTGTGGGGAGCTGACCGTACTTCAGCTCAGGAGTTGGTTGCTCAGGCTCCTTCGACATTTATTTATAATTACCCTTTTTATTTTACCCTTTAACTTCTATCGTTCGAAAAATCCCGATTTTTATTCCTTTTGTTTCTGTATCATATACTGTATCCAAATTCCAAGTTTTTGTTGATTTTTGAAAAAAATTAAATTGTGAAAATTAATAAAATCAATTTTTAATCTTATATTGTGATATAGAAATGTCAGTTATATTTAATTTATTGTTAATTTTCATTTTTGACATAATATGAAAACTTCGCCATTTTATTTTCTTTGGTATGATATAGAAAGCTGATGGAAACTATACTTAATAGTTCCTGCTTAGCATATTTTCTTATTACAAAATGCTTGAAAAAGCAAATTAATTAATTTTTATAATTATAATTTTAAATTATTGCAAAATGTATGTGATAGCTATGCATTTCATGAGTAGTATATTAATTTCTTCACGGGAATTTTTCATTAAACTAGCCAGATGTATGGAATACGGAAATTCCTGACCAAAAACTGTCTTGTAAATTTTCCTAACTGACACGTAAAATCAGTATTTTTTTTACAAGTATACACACATATATTATATATATACACCACTAACTACATATAAGGCTCAAGCTTCGTTATGAAGTTTACTGCAAGTACATTTGTTCAACGTTAAGCTCAACAAATATAAAAAATAATATTCATATCATTATTTAATTCAAAATTTCTTCCGATAAATCGATGTTTTTCTGGTAATTAGAATCCGCTATTAAACAAGGAAAAATGGGATAACTTCATACACCTCCAAAAAATCTTTTTAGTTGTTATATCTTTGAGGAATCAATATTATTAAATACATTGATAGTTTGTTAAAAATACAAGTTATGGTGTTAAAAAACCAGGATATCGATTTTTCAAAATAAAAATCCATCTTTCATAACAAATTACATAATCAATTCATATTGTAAGGAATCGTATTAATCATAATCTGGTTTCTTTCTCATATAATTGATAAATAAGAAATTTCTTATCGATGAATTTATACTTTGACTACGATTGATATAGTGTAATGCCATCTAATTCATATAAATTAGATATTTATTCTATTAATTAAGGTATAGTATATATCTTTTGAAATAATTAAAATGATATTTTGGGCAAATTTTGCTTCAATCATTGTATTTTAACAATCATACCTCTAGTTTATGAGAAAGAAGGTCAATGAGATAATTTTGGGAGTAGTTTGCTGATGATTTACCAAAGAATGAAGAACAGTGAAATTATTACGGGTTATTGTTTCTTTACACGACAAATTTTTGTTTACATGACAAAATATTCATTTCTCTTTCAATTTTGTCACTTTTATTTACGGATAATTTATAAAATTTTTGTCAAAAATCATTCCACAATGATCCAATAATCATTCTGAAATAAAAAATTTCATTTTTCAACATTAACTACACTTCTCAGAGCCTCGAAACAGCACTGGCCAGTTTTATGGCTCCTCTGACGCCACCTGAGGAAAGAGCTCAGGCTGAGGAGTACATAAGTGGCTGGAAGAAGTCAGAAGACGCATTACCTCTGGCAATTCATATCACTTCAACAACAACTAACTCGAATATGAGATTCATCGCACTAAGAACCATTAACTTTCAAATAATTAACCTTTATCACCAGCTCGGTGAAGAAGAATATCAACAAATTTTCAATATAATGGTAATTCTTTTAGGAAATCCAGCGAACGATGATAAAACTATTATCAGTGCTTGCACGATTATAGCAACGATATTCAATCTGTTTCCTCCTTCACTTTCTGCAATTTCACAATTTAATGCGAATCAATTGGCAATAATATTCAATGCATTCCTCGAAATCAAGGAACAGAACAATGTCAAGGCAGATGAACAGCTCGCTACATGTCAAGAAACAATTCTTCAAGTTCTCACTACATGTGATATCACTCCGAATTTTTTCAATCTTTTGACTAGCTATTTTAATATGTACTGTGCTGATACTCCGAGCGTCCTGTTTCCCCTTCTACAGAAAATACAGCAATCTGTCGATATTCCGGAATGTTATTCAGCGATTACGCGTTTCTATGAAAATTTGCTTAAGCCAGATCCACTTAATCTCGATGAGCAGGACATTGAGTTCGTTTGCATGGTTATTCAAGTAATGATTACGATATGTGATAGATTGCTGGGACAAGAGTCAATATCCGATGTAGAGTTCTCTCTTGCTTCTGCAATATGGTCTGAACTCATAGATTCAGATATATTTGATGAAAGTTTTAATCATGATTTTTCGACTTTCGTTTTCGCCAAATTTAATGAACTCCTTCAGATTATGGTGCAAGATCCAGAAGAATTTTTCGTCCTCATTGACTACGGAGCAAATAAATACAAATATTTAATAAATAATTCCGCACATGATTATTGGAATGAGATCTTCACATTCCTCAACACATTAATCGCCATCATTGACTCAGATAACATTGACAAAGAAGAAATTCTCAAAGAAGACTTCGCAAGTTGTTTCGATACTTTAACAAACACAGATTGCGAGAATGGTGTAATGGCATTACGCGAATTTTTCCTCAATAGACTCGAATCCGTTACAGATGGTGTCTATTACGCATTAGTTTCATCTTCAAAACAAATAATTTTGCAAGTTGCTCCTACATATGCTTCTATATTACCTAAACTCGACTTTACACCATCATGCATCCTTAAATTCATCTCCAAATGCGGATTCTGCACACAAGATATGTTTGAATATTATATCCAATGCGCTTACACTCAATTCCAAGAAGAACCAACATTAGAAAACGCAATTATCATCAAAAAGATGATTTACGACTTCACACAACAATTTATTCAGAATCGCGATGCAGTTATTGATCCAATTCTTAGCTGGCTCCCAGATATTCAGCCACTGGCTACAGGCCCACTGATAAATGGCTTGCTGTGCCTATCATTGCAACTGGGCTTCGAAGAAAAACAATTGACAGAATTTTTCAGTGGATTGCTTCAAATTGTTTCATCATCAGCTGTGGCAATCATAGGCGAAGGCACACCAGGCGAATTGGAAGAACTGACGAGGTACGCGAACAATATAATGTTCCCGTCACCCATGGAGCCTCTCCCCGGCGACAGAACATATTTTGCGCCTCCTAAAATCGTTTCTGAGTTTTGCGCGTCAGTTTTCGGTGCAATTGCTGACTCTGTGAGTGGACTATGGCTCACTCCCAATGACGAAGTACAGTCTAGTCTCTGCTATCTACTGTGGATGACACTCAAATCCAACTGGATACAAGACGTGACAATGATAACAAGCTGGATATCAGAAGTTTTGTCTGTGAATCCGATTCCAGCTCACGTCAAACTCTTGAGTATCGTCTGGAAGCATCCAACAGCTCAGACTGAGCAGACAATAGGATTCCTCAACTCTCTGAACGAGTTCCAGCAGCTGCCTGAATTGATGAGAACTGTTATAGTCTTCCTCAAAGCTTTGTCAACACAATGGCCTGGTTTCTTCGAACATATACAGCCATTGACTTTACTTGCACCTCTTTCTTCACCTCTAGAATATGTCGTAGGTGAAGCTCTCGACCTTGTGCTGACTGTTGTACAGAAGGCTCCAGCTCAAGAGTTCGCGCACCAGTTGCTTGCTATAGTAAGGGACGGCGTATTGGGAAACTTCTCACAGAGCTTGAGGCCAAAGGCTATTAATGTTCTGTTCGCTATAGCCAATGACCAGTTGGGCACCAACTTTGTGTCTGACGCCTTTATTTCTGCAATTCCGTTTAGAGATGAGAATACTGAGATTATTGAAAACGTTCTTAATTCTGTGAACGGAGAAATGATGTCTTCCAAGGATAAGACTGAGATGACTCATGCTATCCATACAATGTCAGAGGCTGTTGGAAGAATTATTGCGAAAATTTCCGGCTTTTAAAAAAATAAGATGTTTGTTATAGAATTTTCTTAGAATAAACAACGAATATATGATTATTTTAGAACTTTCAAGTCATTTTTTTAAATGTTTGCTTATCAACTTTTTCTCGCATCAATAAATGTTTATACAGATGACGATTCAATCATTGGAAATGATATTGCTCCTCTTAAAGAGTTGAACACATTAGTAATTAATCCTTCAAATGATGTTGTAAATTCATCATATCATCCAATTAAAGGGAAATGTCCTTATTTGAACACTAATTTGGATCCTGATACAAATTTATGCGTTTGTGATTATGGTTACAAAGCAGATTTCATCGAGAACGAAGGATGTTACAAATGTCCAGAAAAATGCGGATCAAACAGTATTTGTGGATTCCCAGGAATATGTAAATGCAGTTATGGATACATTGGAGCTGATTGTGACATCAAAATACCAATCATTCATAATTTCGAATCTCAAATTTGCACAACAAACAAAAAATGCACTTTTAACGTTACATTAGCTAATAATGATAAGAACTCTACTGTCTATTGTCATTACAAACTACAAAATCGGAAATGGAATTTTATCAGATCAACAAAAATCGAAAAGCACATCTACCAATGCACATCTACCATACTTGAGGATACAAATCTATCAGTTTCAGTCTCATTTAACGCGAAAAATATTTCTCGAGAAATATTTAACATCGAGATCAAATCCAACCACCGCGATTACCGCACGAAGCTTCTCGTTTACAGTTCATTCCTAATAATCGTGACATTAGTAGCAATTAAAATTTTTTCTTTAATTATTTCGCAGAGATACACAGAAGAGATCGTTCCATTCTCACAAGGCCTACGTGATTGAATCACAGAGTTTGCGCGAAATGTTGCAAATGGGACCTTAAAATATTGCTGAGGCCCTCAATTTTTGCATAACATAACAAAGGAATCATTAGAAAGCATGAAAAAAGTGTCGACGAGGCACTTGGAGTCATTTTTGATGGCTCAAACTCTGGTAGTAGTTTTCAGTATGTGATAATGGCTATACTGATTAAATATCATGGCTTCTTACAATTGTTGCAAAAAAATATTAGAATTCTCTAGCACTCATTTTGACAAAAATTGTCTTGTAAACTCTCAAATCCGGCAAATACAATATGTCATGTAAAACACGAATCTGACAATAAGAAGTTTACATATAAAAACGTATTTACTCTCAATTATATAAAAATGTTTGGATATTAAATAAACAGTTAATTACCATGTTCTGCCATTTTCGCAGATTTTTTACACGAGTTTATGCATAAAAAAATTGAAATTTTGATACAGAAAAATGAAAACATCAAAATTAGCGATACTAATTATTATCATTGTTTTTATAAATGGATAACGTGCCGATATGTGATAAATAGATTCGCAACCACATAAATTGTAAAAAAAAATAAAATAAATTACTTTTAATAAACATCTATATTACAAGGTCGGATTGAGAAAATCCGGGATAGCAAGGTTGGCGATTCTTTTGATTTCATACAAAAACTGATCCGTTTTTGAAATTTCACCAAATTCGGAAGTAAAAGAAGGCAGTTTAGGCTTTGTAACTATTTTCGGCTGATGGTGGATTTTGTTATGTCTATGCTTATATTTGAACCTCTTCTGCAGATGGGTATACCACCTGTTTTTAATGTTATTACTTGAACGGCCATTAAAATGTTTGCTAATCAATGACCACTTTGTTCCGTATACCGTAAACAAGTGCTCTAGAAGCCTATCATCTTCAGAGGACCATGGTTCATTGGTTAATCCGGCTTCAAGGTAATTCATATACCTATCTCTGCACTGTCTAGAAGTACGCCCTGGTAAGGCTTGGGCTATTATATTCCATTTACGCGGACCGTACTTGTTAACTTGTTCGACCAACAGGATATCTTCTTCTTTTGAGAATTTCATCCTCTTCAAGCTGCGTTCATAGCTCTCGTTCTTTCCCATATCATCGACAGAATATTCATCAGAGTTCCCATCGTTTTGCATGTCTGGATATATATTGTCTACACCAGAAATAAACAAAGAAAAAAATAAAATTTAAAATCTGACAAGCAGTTTGTTTTTATTTCATTTTACTCCTCAGACAACAATAAACAAGGGCATTGTTATTTCAATTCAAAAAATTGAGAGATGATGTCAGATCGTATTTATTGTCGGAAATCATATTAGGATGTTTTTAGTATATAGGTGAATTTTCTTGGCAGATCATTTTTTGAGGTCAACCAGAAAAGTGAATACATTTTTAGCAAAATATTTACTAATTAACATGGTCGTTCCTGTGGAGCAAATAAAAATTCTCAGAAAATTTTGTATGTAGCCGTTTTATATCTTATTACATTACCATATATCATGTTTGCGAATGAATTCTGTTTATGACGAAATTTACATATCGTTTTGGTTTATCAACCATTTTTTTGTTTTAAATTTTTTTAGTTATGCATTCATTAGTATACCTTTATAAAATTCAATATTGCACGATAATTTTAATTTAAATCTGACATACCTATTATATGCTTCTTATAGATAATAGAATGGAATTAACACATTTCTAGCCTCCGTATTTATCTTTCAATTTTTTCTTAAAGATTTCATTATCATGCAATAAGATAAAAATATTTAACCTTTACTTGATTAGCAAAAGAATTCATAAATTTGTCTCCGTTTTTCATTTCGATAACGTCTTTTTTTGTGGTTACATCCTTTCTCCGCAATTCTACATTAGAAATGGTAATATGTCGATGTTATTTCCTTCTTTGCAGCCAAAAACAACACAAATAAAATCTTTTGATTAAAATTTTTTTTGACGTATCCGTGTGGTATCTTTTGTTTAAGATGACATACAGCCTATAGATGTTTAATTTTTACAATGTCTGTGAGTCAAGGATGTATTGTCTTATTAAATTTTGTGAAAATGTTTCAATTTTGAAACAATAAAAATTAACACAGGTATTCCAATATACAACCAATAAAGAAGCTTTTTATATGACTTTAGGTATAAAATTCCTTCATATTAAGTTTGCCTTTAAAGATTATAAGAGATTGCGTTGCATTCACCTGTGAATCATCTTCGTATACGGGCACATATGCGAAATATACTTGAATAAACGTAATCTTCCCTGAAATAATCACAGGATCCGTAACACGGTATCAGATTAGTCCACAATTCTAGATATAGGTCCAAATATGTATAGAATGGGCATATTTCGAATACAAGAGTTATCAAACAAATCGGTTTTGGATTTCGAAATATGATATCATAGAAACAAAACTGGAGACATTTTTACAGCATTAATCGACCAAAATAGACTATAAAAGAGTCGGCTGACCCTACAGGTCGAGTTTGAAAATAATTGTACAGTAAAATCTCAATAAAACAAAAAAATATCATGTGAATTATTTACCATACATTATATCTAATAATAATATAAGCTTAAAAAGACACTAATAGGAATTTTTCAATAACAAAAATTATTTTCATCGTATAATAAAATTTAATTTTAAAAGATAATCTATAGATATTTTATTGTTTTTATTTCATATTATTATTAATATAGATGTATATTCTTATATAATATAATTTAAATAAAAATTTGATCTGTAGATGTTGAGAAAAATGCATTTTTTAGATCCATAGAGAGAGCAAAAATATATAAATGGGTGTTCCTTCTTTTTTCCGATGGCTTAAGGGACATTATCCATTATTGCTCTCACAATGCATAGAAACTGAAGATGATGAAGATCCATCGGAACCAAACCCGAATACTGTTGGAGATACGGAATTTGATAATTTATATCTCGATATGAATGGTTTAATTCATCCTTGTTATCATCCTGCGAATGAGGAACATCCAAAGACATACTTAGAAGTGTTTCAAAACGTCGAAAAATACGTAGACAGGATTTTTAATCTCGTTAGACCTCGAAAAGTCTTATTTATGGCAGTCGATGGTGTTGCTCCAAGAGCAAAGATGAATCAGCAGAGAATTAGAAGGTTTTGCGCTGCAAAAGACGCACAATATCAAAGATATCTTGAATGCCAAGATATAATGCTTTCTGATTCAGAAAAAGAAGCTATTTTAAATGAAGATGCAATAAAACAAGCAGATACAAACACTATTACACCAGGAACAGAATTTATGATGCAATTATCAGATTATATCAAAAAAATGATTATTCGCAAACAAAGCGAGTCGAAAGCATGGTCACAGATAGCAGTTATATTCTCAGATGCTTCAATTCCAGGAGAAGGCGAACACAAAATTATGGAATTTATCAGATCTCAAAGAATTGAGTTCAACTACGATTTCTCACGCAGACATGTAGTATATGGACTCGATGCTGACTTCCTTTTCCTAGGTTTATCTTGCCACGAATTGTTTTTCACTGTTTTAAGGGAAGAAGTCTTCGGTGTTGAGAATCTTCGAGCTCCTCTTGGAAGGTTTGGCCCAGCAAGGTTTTTATTCGCTAACGGATTCGTTTTCAGACAATATCTAGAAAAAGATTTGAAGCCATCAAAATTAAATTTCGATTGGTACTTCGAACGCGCACTCGACGACATTATTTTCCTGTGCGTGTCAGCAGGCAACGACTTCCTGCCGCAAATTCCAGGCATGAGCATCACTTCTGGAAGTGTTGCGAAGATTTTCGAAAATTACAAAAATCACATCAATGATATTGGCGGGTATATAACCGATAATGGAAGAATTGACAGCAAGCGGGCAGCGAAATTCTTGAATTTACTGTCCAAAGAAGAGGACAGGTCGCTCGATTGTATAATGAATCCATCCAATCTATCGAAGGAAGCAAGTCTTAAGACAAACAAAATTTACAATAACGATTATTCGAATATCTACGCGAAAATCAAAGTAGAAGATGAAGAAGAACACAAACCAGACCCATTCGATGACCTAAAGACGAGATATTACAAGGAAAAACACGGCTTCGACATAAAAGATGAAGAAAAAGTGAAAAACGTTGCTGTTGATTATCTTAAAGGAATGGCTTGGACATTACAGTACTACTTGCACGGCTGCCCTTCATGGCAGTGGCATTATCCGCATTACTACGCCCCGCTTTTGTCGTCCTTTTCTTTGTTGGAGGAGGAGGAGATAGACGTGTCAACTTTTGACGACTCCAGACCTGTATCACCTTTGGAGCAGCTTATGTCAGTTTTGCCACCGCAAAGCAGCCACTTGTTGCCTAAGCAGATGGCGGAGTTGATGATGCCCGGTTCTCCATTGGAAGAGTTCTATCCGACGAACTTTACAGTGGACATGATGGGTGGACATCAGCCGTGGAAAGGCGTAACATTTATTCCTTTCATTGACGGAGAGAAGCTGTCAAATGTTTTGAAGGAGACAAAAATTGTTTTGACGCCGGAAGAAGAGAAAAGAAACCAATTCGGAAAAATCATGGTATACTGTAATTCTTTGAGTGAAGGTTTAGCTGATGGGCCTTTAGTTTGGGGAGAATTGAAGAAGGACGAAGACGGAGGTTTTGTTTATAGTTTCGAGAATCCTCCGAGAGAGAAAAATCTTTCTTTCATTCCTCTGAATGTTGAACAGCCAAGAAACATTGTCAGTGGATTTGCAACTAATCCAGAAGACATGCCACTTAGCATTCCTGGAATTCCATACCACTGCAAGAGAGATTTTAGGCTGATCAAAATGGAGAAGGAAGCAAAGAGAAAATCATCTTTAGCGGTTAACAAGAAAAGGAAGAATCTCTCTCATTTGTTATAAAGTATTTATATTAGATGTTTATATAGATTTAATTGACACTGCTTTTCTATTATAGAGATGATTGAGAAAACATCTTTATAGAGATTGAAAAAAGAATTTATTTCAAGATTATTAATCATCATTTAAAGAAAATTATAGAGAATGTTTTTTTTTTGCAAATAAAACAAAAAGTAATTCCTTCTTTAAATAACAAAAATAAATATGCACACAGTGAAAAAAGCCGTAGATTGAAGAATAGTAAACTGAAATTTCAGCCTTTTGTACTTACTCATTCGTGAAAAAATAATTAATCTTTCTATTATTATGACCACTATTATTTCTATAATGATTATGATTATGACAATTAAATGAATTTTCATGCTCATCAAAACAAAACATTGAATAAAACAAACAGAAATTTATTCTTTATAACAACAACAAATAGATAGAATTTATAGCGAGTGCTTTGCGGATAGAAGAGCAAGATCGTTGAAGATGATGTTGAATGCAGGCAATGTTTGTTGGTCGTTTGCGTGCGCGAGCTTGTATTCTTCTATAGACATCATTTCCTGCACGATTGAGATTGTGATGTTGAACAAGATCGAAAGAGAGAACAAAATCCAGAATGTCGCAGTGAAGAAGCCGAAGTAGTAGTTGATATCTCCTTGAAGAAGCATCGTGTCGTAGAAGTCTTTGAGGGAGTCGCCGTGCATTGTGCAGAAGAGGAACGCAGCGCCCTGCATCGCTGTTGCGAAGTTCTCTGATAAATGCCCGTAGATGCAATTCGAGAAGCACAGGAAGCCAATGAAAACAGTCAAGCAGCCCAACAAGAATTGGACGATTTTGACAGCTGATTTGTAGAAAACCATGATAATGAGTGTTGTTGATGGCTTTAATTTAAGGTATCTGACGAGAAGCATCGAATGCAAGAAGGATGAAGCAGCCATTAAGTAGACAATCGGCGGAATACTTTCTTCAATATCTTGGCCGACGAAAATGTACATAATACTGGCTGATATGGACACGAGGTGTGTAACGAGCGCGAAAATATCCCATTTATCGAATTTCTTCCAGAAAACGTCCATTGGTCTTTCGCCTGAATCTGTTGCTTTTGCGTGGCAGTAAATGTAAAGCGAGCGGACTTGGCTAAACATGACTATTATAGCAATGACGTTGAGAATGCCAATGAAAATTGGAATGGAGAAGTCGAATGTCGATAAAATTGATTCAATTGATGTTAAATCGAATTTTTCTTGGAATCGTGTGTGAGATAAGTCCATAAGAATTGTGTCTGTGTTGTAGTCATGTGTGAATTCGATGTAAACTTCGAGGTTCATTCTTGTATCTTGGACTTGATGAGTAACTTGCACGTGATAGACGAAAATTTCGGTGATTTTAGTAAAATATGCATAGTATTTTTTGAGGGTATTTGAGATTTCATGGATTTGCGTTTCTCTGAAAGTAAAAGACGTTGATGAACCGTTTTTGAAGTCAACAATTATTGTTCCGTAGTCATTGCCGATAATTGGATATGCACAAGGGTATGATACTGGAAAATCAAAAAATCTTGACATGCTTTTATTAATAATAGACGATAAATCTTCATGGTAATAAATCTGGCCAACACCAACCTCGATTCCAGCTGGTGGTGTATCGATATCAATGTCTTTTAAGAAGAATGATGATAAAGATTGCGAAAAATCAAGTGTAAATGCAACAGCACCTTTTTGGTGGAACAACGTGAACAGGAAATAAGCACAAAACAAGCTGACTTCTAGAAAACAAATGTAAGGAAGCCTGAAAAATTTATACCAGTTTCCAAAAACGTGATGAGGCTTGAAATTGTGTATCATTGATGAATGGCTGGCAACTCTAAAGCGTCCTTTGTTTGCTCTGCCGTCATCAAATCCAACCAATTGAAGTCTGGATTGATTCGGTAACATTTTTTATTTTATATCTGACAAATAAAACTTTTATTCGACATAATTTAAACTATTCAAAACTTTACTCATCAAAACATATTTTTACACGACAAATTTAAATTCTTTGACAATCGAATTGACACGTAAAATATTTATGAGGCAAATTAGAGATTTTACACGACATTTTTTATCAAATGAAAAGTTTACTTGACAAATGTTGATGTAAATAATTTTAATCGACAATTTTAATTTATTTTTGCTTTGTAAAATACTTATACGACAGATTATATACTTTACACAACATATTTTTAACAAATGAAAACTTTACGCAACAAAATCCAAATAATTTGACATTCTAATGTAAAATATTTATTTGACATATTTAAAACTTTACATGTCATTTTTAATTTGTAAAGACGTCAAAGCAAAATCCTATAAAAGTGACATAGTTTCATGTTCAATCAATTATCTAATGATGTTATAGTTACAATGATAAAAGATTTGTCACATGAAAACACTAGACCGGATGCTATTTCTAAAATTATTACGTGTCAGAATCAAATACCAAATCTTGCAACGATTTTATGGTATTCATCTGCCACGGTCACTGCTTTACTGGGTGATCTTGTTTCCTATTATCCATTACTCGGAAGGATGATAACAAAGACAAATTCGCAGAAAATTATCAACGTTCTTCAAATCTTCAATATTATTGCAAGCGATTCCGAAACAAAAATCCCATTTATTCGATCTAATATCCCAATTTACATATTTCCTTACATCCAATTATCAGAAAAACAAGAGACTTGGCATATAGCTGCTGCGGCCTTGGTTGTTTTCGCTAGTTTGGTGTCAGATTCTAATACAGACGTGATTAAGTATCTATTGGGCGCTGATTTCATACCAATTGTAAGAAAAACGTTTGGACTTGCAAATTTGGAAATTCAGACTGTTTCAGCTTATATAATTTCGAAGATTTTATGCGATACTGATGGAATTAGTTCCGTTATTGCAAACACAGAAGGTTGTATTTTATTATTAACAATATTTACAAATACTTTCATCGAGCTTGCAGACAATTTTAATCCTAATTTATCTGAGTATGTTACTTTTGTTCTTTCTTTGATTCTTCCTCATCAAGATATCCAACAAAGATTCGCTTTAATCGTAAATCGACGTTTAGACTCAATTTCTACTTCAAAAGTTGATGCTAAATACAAGGAACTTCTGTATCAGATGAAAGCAATAGTTAACAATTATCTTAAAAATTCAAATATGTAGTTTTTCAATCTAATCAAATATTTTTTTAATTTTTTCAAATCATAACTAATTCACCTATTATAGATCAAATCCAATAATTTCATCCATCAACTATTGTACGATTCCATATAATATTATTTTTCATATTTCAATATACATGAAAATATGATGAAATACAAAATATCATATAATATATAACTTTTCTTTATGTTCATAAACACAAAAAATATAATTTGCAAATCTTAATTAGTAGAATTTTGCAAATTTGAATCTTTTTTAAAATGTTATTAAGATTAGTTGACAATAAAACAAAATATGAGTTATATTAGATGATGGCAAATGAAAAATGAATGCTAATTAAAAAATTCAATCAATTATTAATAACATAACATAGATTTAATTAAAACAAAACAGTATTTGGACCAATTCGGTCCTTATCAAAGTCTAAAATAAATTCCTTGAGAGCAAGGTTAATAATCTCTGTTCCTTCGGAAATTAAAATGCAGAATCTGTCAAAATCGACAAGTGGCTTCGTCTGCTGCCTTGTTGCCATAACATGGCTGAAACTCTCATCAATTGACACTTTTATAGTTTCAAGGTTCGCCGAAGTCGAAGGATTCGCTTCGAACAAATGTTTGATTGATTTGTTTTGCGACAAATTCTTCCCTGCTGCTTCTATACACATCTTGAGCTCCTCTTCAGAGAACTTCTCAGCGAGTGTATATGCGCGCTCGAAAAGAATAACGGAATCCTGAGGCATGACTGGGAACAATAAATCAGACAAAAATGCGCTCGTTCTCATATTCGACACTGAACCAAGCTTCGCATAAACTTTTGGCGGAATAGATAACAGCGAAGAAGCAGCTGAGAATGTCAAGTTCTTGAATCTTATAACACGGTTCTCTAGATCAAAAATTTGGTCGTATGGTGTCGAATTTGCTATAAGTGATGTGACTTCTAAAGGTGAAATTCTCGCCGTGTTGCTGCAGTCGTACATAAGGAAAGCGAAAACGAAAGTGACAACTTCTGTGCACGGCTGAAGAGATAAAGCTGTCTGGAAGACTTCAGACAGGATTTGCTCGGCGTCAACATCAAAGAAATAAATGATTTTCGTGAGAAAAGTCAACCAGATACAAATTTGGTCTTTGTCTTGATTTGTCAATGCTCTCGTGAATATTTGGTGCCAGTGGCTCTTCTTGTCGAGCGTCGCCAACAATAAAACCCAGAACACCCAGTTCGGGCACTGCAGGAGCTGCTCAGCATATCGCAGCAAATATGGGTAAATAGCGTGAGCGCCTTTTTCATCGACGAGAATTGCGTAGATAGGGAAAAATGACGGAATGAATAAACTTTCATTGCTAGGAGAATTCAACAAACAGAAGAAGGATTTTTCTATGATCTTCTCTTTGAAGTCTGAGTTCTGGCATAATATCAGGAAAGACGGAGGTATTTCTATCTGCTTCTTGAGCTTGAACAATAACATGTGCAAAATGTCTAAGCAGCGAATTGATGTGATTTCGTCACCTTTCGAGAAAATTATATTCAAGAAGAATTTTAATGCGTTGTCTGCAGTGAAATCAGCCGAAAAGTTTGGTATCTCATTTATGCATCTCTCAATGAACATGAAGTATTCATCGGTCGGATTCGTTCCGTAGTATATCAATATTTTGTGCACATCACTTCCCAAACTATTTTTCGCAATGCCAAACAAGAAATCATAAAACGCTGGATGCACGTTTGGATAAAAACATCTCTCTACATTAAATACTATATTCGACAATTTCATCTTCTTGCCTAATGTCATCCACATGTCAGCGTTGTTCTTTTCGACGTAAAATCTCAACAAATTGACTAAGTTATCTATAGAAAATGACGATAAAATGTTGTAGTCGAATAAAACGAAAGCTGTTCGTTCGCTGATTGGAAATCTTTGTAAAGCTTTGAACCTGTCTTCTTCTGATATATTCAGCAAGACCTGTGGCAGGTATTCGAAGTAATCGCTTGAAAGGGGATTTTGGTAAATCGATGCAATGATGAATGAAACATCAGACAAAAGTGGCGAGTCATGAGGCAGCGCGTTAATCATAGAAAGCATGTAAGTGCTGTCAACTTTAGGAGAAACAGGTGTGGATGCTTGAACTGAATTAGGGAAGATGTTAACGATGACATTTCCTTCATCTGGTGCGAAAACGAATTTCTTCGGAAAATCTAATGAAAACGTTTGTTGTTCGTCGATTTTTAGTTTCAAGTTATTCTTTTGTATTGATATCTTAAACTGGTGCCAGAAAGAAGAAACAATCTTTAAAGGTGTTGGATAGTTATTCTGCTTCTCACCTTGGTATCTAAGCCTTATAGAAATATTTCCGCTGACAGCGAAAATTTCTATTTCGCGCTCGATAATCGAAAATCTTATGAATGCTGAACTCGAAACATTCGCGAAATTGTAGACGTTGACTCTATCGAATCTTATAGATAAATTAAAGTTCTCAACTGAAGTCAGCTCGAACTTCTTTCTTTGTGAAGTGCTGACGATCGAATCGTAATTCTGTGGTATCATGAAATTTATCATTGAGCAAATCGTTGAATTCAATCTTTCACCAATAGATTTAAATGCAAGTTTTCTTGCGTCTGTTTCAGTGAATTTAGACAAAGCAACATTTGCATATATTTGGATCAAAACATCATTACTATCATCAGAAATTGTCTCTAGTAACAAGTCCAAAATATGACACGCGTGCAAAACTTCAGCGTTAAAAATCGATGACATTTTTGATAGATTCAGAATCAAAATAGGATCATATTCCTTCGTGAAATAGTTAAACAAAAAGCTTTCAACGCTCGTCAAATCATCAGGGATTTCGCTGAAAACGCACAGCTGCAGTATTTTGGCAGCTTCCATCGCGAAATCTGATTGAGACAGTAAATTAAAAACTTCGTAGAATGATGTGTGCGCTAAAACATCGATAGACGCATTGTCGTATGTACTTAGAGTGATGTCGTATATCTGATGGAATAAGAAAGCCCAGTCTTTGTCAGGCAAATGCATCAAACACCGCCTCATGTAGCTTTCCACAGCCTTGTAGAACAAAATTGACGGTGTTGGGAGACTCCAAACTCGTAATATAGACATAGCAACATTCTGCGGCTTTTCCTCGAAAAATAACGGAAATATTATATCCGCGAAACCATTCGATTCATACATTTTGTATTTCTTCTGGGAGAGCTGCAGGAATATGTGCAGAATTGATGACCTTATCCTTCTGAATATTTTTGTGTCAGTTTCATTTGCTTCATGCTTGAGCAAAGCGTTGAATGTTCGCGTGAATAATTGAGATAGTTCAGTTAATATAGGTTGTGCTTCAGAAAGTTCATCGAACCAAGTTGATGTCTTGAAAACCATTCCATGGAAGATATCTACACCTTGCAGCGCTTCATATGGACAGTTGCTCTTGAGTAGTATCAGTGTTGGCTCAATTAAGTGAGCATTGACAGCTAGTGTCACTAAAGCTGAATTGATAACATTTAGTGGTGTATCATTGTGTTCGCCATCTGATATCAATCTTAAATCGAACATGCGTGAAATTGGGCTTAGTTTCTCGTTATTGATGTATTTCGGGTCATCTTTGAAGTATAACATTAATGATGTGAGAAAAAACCTCCAAAAATAAGTTGCATCGCCTGCAACTCTTTTCGCAAGCTCATTGATGAACTTGGGATCATTTATATAGAGTTTCTCAGCTGCATTGAGGACGGGCATGATTTCGCTGAAAATTGTCGAAACCATTCTGCTTAATCTCATTTCTGAGTTAGCAAGTTTTTCTTCCACAAAGGGACCTTCTTCGAAAAGATTCTCGCGGACGAATAATTCTTGAATTTGGCAATCTTTGAACATAAAATGTTCGCATTTTTTGTCTGGAACGAGGAAATCGTGGTTCCTACATGAAAAATAGGCGTAGTTTAGCACACATTCGATAGTATATTTGTCTTGTGGATATGATATTGAATTTTTGAAAAAATAATTAAAGTATAAATCTATTTTCTCAATATATTCGAATTTCATTTTGCATACTAACACTCGTGTTGCTAGTTTGAATATATCTTCTTTAATTTGATTTGGAATATTTTCTGGATCTGAGTAAAAAGCAATTATTCCACGCACTATTGACTCGGCATTAGTTACAAATACAGGTTTTGCCGCTGCCACAAGATCCATTTGGAAATAGTTTTGTATAAGATCTTTAAATATTGGTAAAAAATCTGGCGGATTGACAAGGCTTAAACATATGATGAGATTATCAATTTCACATGGTTTTTCGACTTGATTTATCAAATTGAAGTTTACAGCAAGAAAAAATCGCAATAAATGATTAATTATGCTTTGTATCATTTCTTTTCGTTTTTGCTCGTCTATATCAAGATTTACTACCATGTTGCAGAACTTAGAATAGTTAATATTCGAAATTAATGAATAAAAAAATCGATCTTGATCATCTTTTTCAGGGGATTGAAAGTAAAACAGCGAAAAAAAAACAATAAGTTCTTCAAACCCCTGAATGGTATCAGGTGTATCAGTACTTAGCTGTATTTGAGCATACTTGCGCAGCATTGACGCAAGAAAAGAGCTCATATAAATTTTTTGCCAAATTGTCAAAAAATTAAATGTCAAAATTTTATTTTACGTGTCAAAATATCATGATTTGAAACAATGCAAAAACAAAGATGCACTATATAAATATGCTCGTTTTTAAATTCGATCAGGAGTGATGTACAGGAAAGAACTCATATAAAATTTTTGTCTCATTGTGCCTTTCGACACAAGGAAATAGCTCATATAGAATTTTTGTCAAAATTTTACGTGTCAAAATATAGTGATATGAATCAATGAAAAATCAAGATGTATTGTATTAAAGAGCTCGTCTAATAGATTCTATTAGGAATGATGTACAAGAAGGACTGATTTTATTGTTTCATTATATTCTTTGACGCAAGATAAGTGCTCATAAATAATTTTTGCGAAAATGTCAAATTTTTTACATGTCAAAAATCGTTTTGATTCAATGTTAATATCAAGATGTGCTGTATTAAAGTGCTCGTTAATAGATTCGATTAGCAGTGATGTACGAGAAAGTTAATTTACATAATTATTATTAAAAAAATTTTGCCAGAATGCCACAAAATATTTTACGTGTCAATTTTATTTAAGGCACGATTTTTGATTTGTCTAGTCATAGGACACTATATACAAAAGCATTTACATGTATTTTCATTAAAATACAAAATATAATGAAGATATAATTTTGATGCCTTCAAGCAGACTTGGATTATAATAGTTAGCTATAAATAAATCTAAATAATTCATGAAAAAATGATATTTTCCATTTTTATTTTTTTCAATTTTACTTAACAAATACGACATTTTTGTTCCGAGCTTGGTTGTATGAGTTGATTATAATAACGTCTAACAGAATCCATTTGGCGAATCAAATAATCAATATTTTGTTTTTGTCTTTCTCTATGCCTTGTAAGCAATGACTTAATGATATATTCATCTTGGCCTCTTTGAATATCATGTTCTTTTTGGAATTCATAGATTTCAGATATCATATCTACTAATTTCTCTTTCACACCATCTAAACCTGTACAAAATCGCTCATAATTCTCGAAATCAGTTCCATTCTCCATCTTTGTTAGCATAACATCATGCATAAATGCTTCAACATGCGACAAACAGTCTCTAAATATCGAGCAATATTCTGCAATTGATGAATCAACATCACCTAAAGTATTTAATCCCCTGTTATTCGATGAAGGTTGATATTTATCTGATTGATTTATGCAATTGTAGTATTTATTTTTCTTAGAAATGAGTTCAGCATGATGTTTCTCGATTTGTTTTATTGCTGAACTGGCATTGAAAGGCAAATCTTTCTGATTTTCGCTGATATGTCTGTCTTCCATAAAAATGACCGTTTAAAAATGATTTTTGGCAATTTACATGACAAAAAATCTTGTTACATGACAAAAGATCTTGTTACATAACAAAAATTTAATTACACGGCAAAAATAATGCAGGATGATTTTCATCAACTAATCCATAGTTTACGTGCTGATTTATCATCTTCATTACATGATACTCGTGAAAATATACAACTTAAAAGAGAAATAGCTGGTTTAAAGCAACGTTTGAAAGAATACGAAAAAAGAATTGACTTTTTAAGCCAGAAAAATCAGATCTTAGAGACAAAATTAGAGCTTGCTGATACTGAAATTAGTAATTTGAGGAATCAAATTGATATAATCCACAAAAATAATATCACAAGATCAAAGCAACAAAAAAAACCAAAAGAAACGGTACAAAATATCAAAATAGATAATGAAGAAGAGGATTCACAATCTGAAATTACAGACGAAGACATTTCTGCATTAATGGATACATCAGATACAGAAATCCCTCCAGTAATAGAAGATAATCCACCAGAAATACAAGAGGCAACCAAATCAACGCAAAAACAACCTAAGAAAACATATTCAAAAACAAGAACAGATATTCCAACGTTAATTCAAATGATAGAAAACTCGAACACACGTGAATTGGATGATATTATACAAAAAGTTCTTATTGAATACTATCCAAGCATGAGAGCAATGAAACTTCATTTTATCAATATAATTAATGCTGTAATAATGCGTCTATTTCACTCTAATGAAGAGGATGAGACAACAGAATGTTTTACACACTTTCTTATGACTTTTGTTATGAAAGTTATGCCTCAACAAGAAAATAGAATTAAAGAAATATTTGTTAAGCGTCCAAAAATACATACAATGATAGAATTCTTTAGTCTAGTAGGAAGAGAAGACTAAGTCATCGTGAAAAAATAGAATTTAAAATGTTTTGAATTAGAAAGAATATATATGGCAAACGTGTTATATCTAAATGAATGAAGACGATATATGATATATATTTTAGATTTCCATACTGGAACAAAATTTCTAAATTAATTTCTAGTTTGTTCAAAAAAATTGGGTCTCCGACGATGATAGCGCAGTGATCACTCCTCATAAACATTAATAAAAACTATTTTTCTAGCCTTGATATTAATAAAAACTAACCCAATGAATAATTAATCAATAAAAACAAGATGAAAGATGATTAATAGACTGTAAGGATGTATTCTGTAAAGTCATATTCAAAATTTTGTTAAAATTTTAATAAAACAAGATATTCTCAAATTTTATCAACATCACATTAAAAAATTGTTCTTTGATATTACAATTAATATCGTGAATCAAGCAAATAGCTTCTCAAAGGTTCAAGATAACAAATTATTTCAAAAATAGCAAAATGATGTTTCACACGCTCACTTTATATCTCATGGCTAATTTTACGTTTATTGCAAGCAAAAAAATCATCTCATTAAATCAAAGATATTAATGATATAACTTAAAGTATTAGGTATCTCTAGCTACTATAAATCATTAGTGGTATAAATCTTAAAGTATTAGGTATCACTAGTTACTATAAATCATGATGAAAAATCAAAGATATTATAGATGTAACTAAAAGCATTAGATATCACTAAAAAAGGGCCGCCTTATTTAGAGATGACTTTTTTTGGGTCCGGACCACAAAAAGTAGATCTATCTCTTTAATAGATCGTCAAACTATGTTCAGTATCTCATGCACCTAAGCATGATGACACTGGCCATGGGAAGAGAACCTTTTAAACCAAAATAATTGGCGACTTTGTCAATAGTTACTAAAAATGGCGGAAAAAAAGCACAAAATCTTTTGTCACTTTTTACTATGGAAA
Organism: Trichomonas gallinae; assembly: GCA_008369845.1. Classification (NCBI taxonomy): domain Eukaryota; phylum Parabasalia; order Trichomonadida; family Trichomonadidae; genus Trichomonas; species Trichomonas gallinae. The sequence goes on from MRSU01010620.1 coordinate 26,539, forward strand.
GTGATGATGATCCAGTAGTTGCCGAATTAGATCTGTTTCTATCAACAGATATGGCAACAAAGAGTCTAGTCATGCAGTTTCCTCTTGTCAGCCGTAAAGAGGGCTGCCCAAGCATAGAACAAGTTACATATAATGCAAAAAATAAAACTTATCGATTAATGGTTGCTCCTCCACAAGATGTTTTCACAGGACTTGATCTTAAGTCTCATTATTTACAGACAAATAAGATATATTCACCACAGCCATTTGCTTTAGGTGTTATTCAAAAAGGAGAAGTCCATTTGACGCCAATTACATCTATTTACCAAGCAAGACCAGCAGATATATTTGAAGAAGAGACACAAACTACAAATAAAGATGAAGAACCCGAAAATAAAGCTATAGACTTCACAGAAGGAACAGATATTACAAGATTCATTTCTAAAGCAGGAACGGACGTTTCTTCACAAATGAGTCATTTAACATACAAAGATAATTTAACAGGAATGAGATGTGACTTCTCGGCAGACTTAATTGACCAAATCAGCGAGAGCACACTCTCATCCAGACCACCACGCGAGCAATTATACTATGTGCTTTACAAAAATAGAACAATTCATTTCGATGATGTTGTTGCAAGCCTTATTTTAACTCCACACGCCGAAGAACTCTTAGATGTTTTGTTTAAATACGCTTATTACGTTCAGGGAAGATGGGTTATTAAATCTGAAGAAATCAGAGCTACCGAACTTCCTGTTCATTTACGTGCAGCAAGAAACTTTGCAATTGTCGTATTCGCGCACAAGAAGTTTTTGACGCCTGTTTTGATCAAGAAATATTTATCTTTATTTGGAATTCAAAGTTCTGAACTCAAAACAGTATTCGATCGTCTTGCTACTAATACTAAGGATAAGACAACAAATGAAAATAAAGTTGTATTTAAATTCACCGAAAAAGCCGAATTCGAACAAAAGCATAAAGATGCACATAAGAAAGGCCTTCGTGATATTGAAAAGTTGAAGGAGTCATTATGTCTTATGAAACAGAATCCAAATCTTTTCGAAGAATTTCTTGAATAAATAATATTACACTAAATTATAAATTCATTAATTAGAATACATTGATATACACCATGCATCCTTGAAACGAATGTTTATAACCTATAATAATATAAATATAAAATTTTCATTTGAAGTTATCATATTTTATATCACAACGACAATATTAAAAGCAGCAACATAAGGCAAAACCTGATCTATATAGATAACTTAATGATTTTAGTTATTTTAGAATTTTATAAACATCGTATCGAAATTTCAGAGAAATACATATAGTATCATCATGATAAGATTCTCAGTAATCCAAATATAAATACCAAGTATTCCAAATTTCCAAAATTTTCTCCACGGATTAAAAATTAATTCGAAAATTGATGGGATCATACACCATTGGATTTCACACGAGCTGATTTGGCAATCTGGTTTTGCCAAGAACGCTGATCTTTACTCACGCTGATAAAAATCTGAATTATGAAGGGGAAACTTATGCGCGGAACTTAAGAACGCTATAAATGGCCCTCTCAATTACAAATATAATCAAGAAAAACTCCAAAATTCGAAAATAATTCAACTCGAATTTAATTAAAGCAATAAATCATAGATTTTCTTATATCGAATCAATCACGATCCCTTAATGAGATTTATCCCCAATTTACAGGGGGACAATTCTGCCTCATTGTCATTGGCATAATATTTCTAAACGATTAAATTTTGAGACCGGAAAATTTTGCAAAATTTACAACATAATATGTTTCCTCTAAATACAGCGATAACCAGGATAAAAAGCTCCTGTCAAATTTCTTGTAAACTTGTTAAAAAATGCGACGTGGAAGACCCACACAGCACACTAAAGCAAAGTGGATCACGTACACCAGCGATGGCACAGAAAAGTTCTATGAACTTGATGAGAAAGGCAGATTAATTAAAAAAGGTCTGAATCTTTCACCACATCATGAAGCAGCTTTTCCAATAGATTACAAGGCACCACCAATCCCTGTAATCACTAAACCACCACAAGCATCTATTCCAAAGGTCATTTTACCTTTCTTTAATATGGTTACATATCAAATGTTTCCAAATAAATCACAGGAGCAAGCTCCTAGTAAACCGAGTTCTGTTCCTATTCAGGAGGTGGCGAATCTAGGCCTCGATGTTAAAAATCTACTTGTTTGAATAAATTTATAATAATTGTTATTTTTTAGAGCACATTGTTTTTTATCTTCTACTGTCAACACACATTGAGCATAACAGAAAGATTGTTTGTAAAGATCTAAAACAAATCACAATAACGCTAAATTTTGCAATAATTCAACTGTAGAAATCACGATTTTTCCACAGAATATGCTTCTACTGTTATTATGCACACTAGAACAATTGAAAGCTTGGCAAAATTGATGATTGACATGACGATATGTAAACTTTTTTTACCCACACGAAATTACGTGACAAAAATTTATCTTTACATGACATAAGTTTTAATATAAAAAAAACTCTTTTCTTTAATTGGAAACATATATTTTTCGTCCGATATTGTTAAAATTCTAATGATTCGTCAATATTTGTATAGTTTACATGTCCGATCACTTTTTCTGATAGAGAAATTCTGAATTTGGATTCTCGAGACTTGTTTGTCTAATCCATTCATTTCAACCTTTTGTCCTATCTAATATAATGGCATTTTTTAGTTTTTTATTTAATATCAATATTCAATAATAATCACAGTGGAGCAATAACCAGGGATAAAAAGTGAGACCAGGGATATTCTCAATTTTCATGTAAACCTAAGAAAATTCGTCAC
>MRSU01010621.1:0-38692 GCA_008369845.1 Trichomonas gallinae
CCTAGTGGTTATAGCGTTCGCCTAGTAAGCGGAAGGTCGTGGGTCCGAATCCCACCAGAAGCATATTTTTTCTTTTTTAAAAAATTCACTTTTTGTTAACAAAAGTGTCATTCCCCCTCAAATCTGAGTACTGTAGTTGAAGATGAAGTATTATATACAGTATATGAAGAGCTAGGCTATACTATTGTCGGCGATGGCAGTGATACATCAAGAAATGCAGTTCCCCAAGGTTCAAACTGTCCAAAAAGTATTATTATCAAGTCTTCAATTTCTGGATTTCCAGTTACCAAAATATCGAATTATGCATTTAATATGTGTACAAATGTAGATTCTTTGTCAATTCCAGAAGGAATTCAGTCAATTGGCGATTTCGCGTTCGACTATGCAAAAATCAAAATTGACAATCTAACAATACCACAATCCGTAATTTCAATTGGAGCCCATGCATTCGCAACGAATAGAATCACATGTGTTAACATTGGAACTAAATTAAAAACAATAAGTGATATTGGAATATTTGCGAATAACGCGCCTTTGATCAAAATCAATGTAGATCCTCAAAATCCATATTTTTGCAACGATGATCAATATGCTTTGTACTCAAAAGATATGACTATTTTGTATCAAGCATCTGGATACAGCGAATATTTTGTCGTTCCTCAAACTGTGAAATTCATCAGATTCAAAGCTTTCGACGGGTTTCGAATACAAATGATAACTATACCCAAAGATGTTACTTTTATGACATTTTCGATATATAATATGCCTAATTTGACAACATTGAAAATTTATTCCGGCATCCCTCCAAACATGAATAATTTGATCAATAGTTGCTATGTTCTTAAAAGTTTAATATACTATGGAAATATAAATGCATCACATGCGTTTAGTTTATATACACCTAGATTAACGAATGTTTTCGTCAATAATCGAAAATTCCCAGTAATAAATGGAATTCAAACGACTTATATCAGAACTTATAACTATGATGTGACATGCAATGTCCAAAAATATACTGCTATTGACAACAAACTTCTCATTTATGTTTTTATAATCTTATAATTCAACATTTATAAACTTATGTAATCAAAACTAAATTGAAGTGTTCTGAATTGAAATTAAAAAATCAAAAGATTTATATAATACCCATTCTAACATTAATCTGATGGATTTTTTATAATAAATTTGTTGGAAATTTTGTAAAAATAGTCTAAAATTTTGTCAATACTTTTGGAAAATGTCAAAAAATTGATTCATTTTCAATTCATTTGTTAATAATGCACCAGGAAGTTGTTGTATATATGACATGAATCCATCCAGGTGTCAATACCTTTTCATTGCGCCAGCTTTTTCAAATGTTCGCACATGATAACTCAAATATTCAATTCGCAAACATCACAATGTGAACAATGATCGGTGCCATTAAAGATATTAATGCGATCAACTACAAAAAGTTTAAAGGACTTTTAGTCAACGCAAATCTGAATACATTGAAAGGCAAAAGTCTGAGAAAGGATCTGTTTTCAATTCAGGTGAAAGTTTTGTAAACGAGAGAGACTTATTCGAAGAGTTAAGGAACTATGGACCAGTTATATGTGTTAAGCTCCTCAAAGGCTGTGCTATTGAATTTTCTAACAAATCTTTTGACAACATCTCGCAAACAAGCAATGGAAACATTAAATACGTCAAAAGAGGATCTGTTGACAAATTTCCATCACCATCTGTCGCCAGAACTCAAAATCAGTCATGTAATATTGTTTGTTATATAATAAATATAGATAAGAAAGTTAATTGATTCGTTTTTTAATATTTATTTAAAATTTCCAAAAATAGGTTTTGAGCATTAATAATCTAGATAAATCTATATATATCAACATTTAAAAATGATGTTTTCAAACATATGATAAATTTATAGTTTTGATTTAAAAAAAAAACTAAATTTCATCAATTGTTTGGGGGTTGAATAAAAATGACAATAAGTCTATAAGATAATAATTTATTCCAAGCAACTTTCAAATTTTATTAATTGATATAAAAAAAATATAATAATCTTATCCGAAAATATTAACGTCATGGTCGTGTTGTATTGGCTGAGATCCATAGATATAGCTAACACGGATCTTGAGCGCGAACTTAAACTGTCCTGTATTTGTCCACTGGACTGTCTGTTGAATTGGCTTCTCATTGAATGGCTCCAGAACATCACCAGTAGGTCTCTGGCACTGCATGACCCATCCCTGTGTGCATGCGAACTCAACCTTGAACCTCTTGATTTGCACAGATGTCCTGTTGTAAGCGTTGAGGCGTGCAGAGTATGTATTGGGATTCGGGTTCCTGACCTCGAAGTATATCTGAAGGTCATCTTTATCGTAAGCTAAAACAGCTCCCTGTGGAATCATCGGCTGCTTCTGCTGCGGCTGTGCTGGTGTGGAAAGCATAGACCCAAGAAGATCAACAGGCTGTGCAGCACTCGGTGTAGATGTGGCAGGTCCCAACATATCGAGTAAGTTCGGAACTTCCTTAGGCTGACTGTTTGTTGCCGGTGTAGATGGGTTCCAGTCGATGATGTCTGCTGTCTGTGCTTGTGCCTTTGAGTCCGCTGGCTTCTTCTCCTCGTCATCTTCTTCTATAGGTGGAGCTGGAGCGAGAACCTGGTCAGCAACAGCTGTCTTAGTAAGAAGCTGAAGATATTCGCCTGACCTCTGCTGCAAGTCGAGGTCATTATCTGCTGCGCCGGCTGTAAGAGCGTTTATTGTGACTTGGTCCGGCTGAGAGCGTGAAGCCATCTTCGCGAGCGCTGTGATGATGAAGGCCTTTGTCTCTTTCGTGGTCTGTGGGAGTGTTAATATCTGTTGGAATGTCTGTGTGAGGTTTTCTGCTTCCTGGCCATACTCGCCGAGGATCCATGCGGAGACTTGAACGAGTGGCTGGACTGTGGAGTTGCGTGTGAGCTCGCCTTGGAGCTGTTTGACTGCGTATTGCTGCATAACTTCGGATCTGCCGACAACTTTGCAAACTGCTGAGATGATGTCGGATTTGACGTAGCCACCGGATTCACGAAGGATCTGCATGATAGCGTCGAACATCCACTGCTCTGACGGTGAGAAACTTTGAATCGCGGTAAAAATACGACCGACAAGTTCCATTCTGAAGTCTGTATCTGCGAGATGGAGGTATTTGAGAATCTCTGGGACAAGGCGCTCGACGTTATCGCGATCAATTAAAGCGCTGATAACATCGAGTGCTCTGCGACGAATGGAAATATCCGGATTGTCCAAGCAACGAACAATCTGGCCCTTGTAGCGCTGAAGAGCGAGAGAATCTGCAGAAGAACGATCTAAAATATCGCGGTTGGCGTATAATACCCTTGAGAAGACATTGAGAGCGCTGTATAAAACATTTGATTCGCGGAATGAAAGAAGGCGTCCGATTTGGCTGAAAGCGAGTGTTCTGAGAGATGGTTTCTTTGCAACAGCAACAATTGTCTGTACAGCCTGAAGAAGAACGGCTCTGCCGTCGGATCTCTTCATATCAGCTGTAGAAACAATTGAAGCGAGAACTTCATCGAGATCATCTGATGGAGATTTAAGTAAAGCGAGAATTTCGAGGACTTTGACTTGAAGGAATGGATCAGAAGCTTCATCTGAGCTCCTGGACGATGCAATAAGCGATCTGAGAATCTTTACGAAAGCTGGAGTGAATTTCGACCATGTATTTGCAAGTTCTGGCTGAGCCTTGAGCATGGTGACGACCATGCCGATACCTGAGAGCACGACAGAGTGCTGAGAGTCGTTAAGAAGCAAGTGTACGTGTGGCTGAAAAGTTTCTGTGAATTCTGGGATTTTCTTGATAATTCTGATAACTGCCATAGCTGCGCGCTTTCTCAAGAATGGATCGTCGATGGCGAGAACCTTCTGGACGTCCGCTGAAAGCGAACGGCAAAGTTCGACTGATCCGATATTTGCAAGTAAAGCTAAAGCGAGAGCTACAACAAAACGATGTCTTGATTGAAGGTCTTTTTGTATCGTGTGTGTGAGAAGAACTGAAATGTCTGCTGTTTCATCGAGCAACAAAGAAGCGCCCAAATATCCGATCCTCTTGAATGAAAATCGGTCATCTGCCATGAGGCTGAGTGTCGACATTTGGCCCCATGATGTAGTTTCGCCTATCATATTCAAATAGACGAGCTTTGCAACAACGCGGGGCCTCATTTCGGGCTCGCATTCTCTAATATAAGTACGAATGTTCGCGAGTTCTGTTGTAATAACGTGACGCTCCTCATCAATGGACTGTGCAGCTCTAATTTGGTGAATCAGAGCAGAAAGCTGAAGAGTCATTTCTGGTTTTTGTCAAACCGCTTTCATATTTTACAATAATCGTCATATATTTTTATTTTATTTATTGTCTGCATTTATTTCTTTCAAATAATAATGTTTTTATAATTATTTTTGCTTAAAACACATTTTGATTTTATTTCGATTTTGTATTTCATTTTTATAGCTAATATCAATGAAGAAAACGAATATTATTGCAATATGAATATATATGATTGTTTTCAAGAAATGTATTTGCATTTTATTATTCATTCGTCATTCATTACCTGTATTTATTTCTTTCAAATAATAATGTTTTTATAATTATTTTTGCTTAAAACACATTTTGATTATATTTTAAATTTAAATTTATTGACATCGTATGTGTCTGTATTGCCTTTAAGGCTCTTAACGAAGGTCTGCATCGTCATGAGAAAAGTACTGAACTAAAAAATAACTGTATGGCAAATATATTTGTTGCAGAAAAATGGTTTCTTTTAAAATCACCAGCAATTTTTCATCCGTGAATTTTATAAAATAACACATATATCAAAACATTTATAGTCAAAAAAAAAAAATAATATTTGGTAGTCAAGATTGATAATTTTTACAATAATTATGTTTTTATTAGAAATTAATTTGTTTGAGAAAAACATAGTCTTGCTATCTTTACAAACTATGTTACTTATTTGAAAGATTTTATTTTTGAGGTAACTCCAAAGTTGTATTATGGAGTTTTTTGTTTTCATGTTTCTTCCAAAGTTGGACTGAAAGGAATTGTTATATTCTTTTATACAAAATAAATTATCTACTATTAATATTCCTTCTAATCTGCTCAATCTTATCTCTGATCTGCTTATCTGTCATCGTTGGACCAGCGTTGACGACGTGTTGGATCTGCGGTATAACGCAGAAGTTGTATGCGATGTTCTGGAATCTGTACAAAACCATTGTCTTCTCGGAAATTCCACGTCTTTTCTCCCAGTTAATCAATCCATCAGTGAAGCTCGGGCTCTTATCTATCGGCACCGAAACCAGCTCCACTCTCAAGTTGGGTATAGTGGGATACCAACCCTCGTACTGTCTCTTGATCTTGGAATGATAATCTGCGACTTTGGTCGAGTTTTCGCCACAAACATCACATAATTCATCTCTTCGTCTAGAAAGTTCTTTATCTGGCGCAATAAATAGCATATTTATCTCTGGGTCCTTCAGTGCATGCATAATGCAGGCGACCGCGTCGTAATTTGCTAATGTTGTATTCAAATAATAAGCGATATCAAGGAATTTGGAGATTGCTCCTACATGATCATTATTAGGAGCGTTAACTATTGTATCTAATACTAAAGTAGTCAATCTGTCGCCGAATTCGAAAAATTCGGCTAATGTTGGAGTCTGATGTGAAATTTTTTGTTCTGATAATGCGACAACGAATTCGCGGGAGTGCACAGCTTTAAACGCAGCGTGGAAAAGTAAAGTGATTTGTCTTGCAACTTCTTGTGGATTTGGTTCTGTAAGCTTTAGCGTTGGTTTGAAGATTATCTGAGCGTTGTCGATAATTGGTGGCTCGCTCGGTGCTGGCAAAACTCCTGTCTTCTTGCCATATGATAAATTCGGAAGTTGTGCGAGGATAGGCTTAGCATATCTTTGTATATTTTGCATGTTTTCTTGGTCATCTTCGATTCTGCGTAAGAAGTGACCAATAGATTTGAGTGTTTTAGTTCCGATGAATAAACCATGGAAAGAGATCCATTTTTTAATAAGATTGATAACAACAACGCGAAGTTGTGGTTGAAGCTCGAGTATTTGAAGCTTTTGCTCTTCTGTATCTGGTTCCAAAAGATGGCAATCGAATAATGCGCAAAGATGCTGGAAAAAGTGGTATGATGATGTAATTGAATGAAGTGTAAGGAAGAATTTATAGATTTCATCGTCAGGAAGCTGTGCTGCGCTTGATGTTGCAAATAAAACTACGAATCTTTTCATTGTTGCTGCTTTCAGATTTGTAAATACATGGCTGGCTCCCTCCTGGTACTGAACATTCAGTTCCGGGTTTAATAATTCTTGCCATATCAGTTTCGGATCTTCTCTGTAAGGGGAAGCAAAGAAATCTTCCTCAAGGGATTCCTCCACGAACTGATGGTGAGGGTCAGGAGCGATTTCCCATGGGTTTTCTCTAGGAAGAACACCTAATGAAACAAGTAAAAGTAGATCTGTTTTATCCCAGGGCTGATCCATTCTCTGAAATTCATGCCCACATTCACTTTGAAGCATTTCGGCGGTTCTATTCATTCCGATTGCATTTAGATGTTGATATACGAGTTCTAAAATAACGTAACGATTGACATGTTGAAGAACAGCGGTGGTATCTGTGTGTACGACATTCGCAAATGAGTATCCACCAGTCCAAGGAAGAACTCTTTCACGTAAAGCGAGTAATTGAGGGTTTTCACTTAGTAATTTCGAAAGCCATTGGCTCCTCTGCTCAGTAATGTCTTCTGTTGTTTGCTGCTGACCATTTGGTGAGCGTGGAATAACATTTGAGCTATGAGGAGAAGATGAAAGTGATGACATAAAAAATTAATGACAAATTTTCGGTTTTATTTGATGTATTTCGAATATTGGATGTATATTGAATCCAATTATAGTTTTTCGTTTGCAGCAAAAAACTGATTTTGAAAAAATATAATAACAAAAGTCTACAAATTTTATAATATAATTATAAAATTCAAGAAAAATAGCACTAAAATTAGATAAGCAAATCGTAAAATCCATAGCGTAATTGGAAAAAGCTCCACTCATACTATTGAATCAATATAAAATCGTTGAAATTTGTGATTTTTTAATACAAAAAACATTTAATTTCCTTATCTGAGCATTTAGTGAGAGAGTTAGAAACAAAAATTGTTTCTATACTTGACATATTATATGGTTTATGTATATATCTTATATAGATAAAGTTTCAACCAATAATACGAAAACAAAATTTGGTTTCTAGATTTATGTTCGTTGTAGATGCATCAGAAAAAACTTTTGTAGGTTGATATATTAACAATAACAAACTTTATTCAAACAAAAATTAAAAATATTAAATATTTTTGATTAAAACGCTGGGTACTTTTCTGCGCATGAAACATTGAGCCATGTTGATGCTGTTATGATTAGAAGGAAGAGATCTTCTCTTTGCATGAGATTTTGCAAAATGTTCGTTAGGAAGCAATCTCGGCAATGCGATTACCTCCTGATATGACTTGCTCTTCTTATTGTCACCTAATTTTTCATTCATTGAAGCAATATTGTTCGACATATAATCTCTGCGAGCGATGTTATATGATATAGTGTTTTGATCGACCTTGGAGCTGTTTAGCGATTTATAAACATCTTCTGGATTTATCTTTGGAATTAAGTTGAAAATTGCTTTTTCATCATATTTGAAGTTTTGGATCTTATTTTTAACATATTGCATTTTCTCTTTGACCCAAGGATGGTTGTAAATATCATCGAGACCGATTCTTTCCTCTGGATCTTTTGCCAACATTCTCTTCAAAAGATCAACAACTTGGTCTGATAAATTGCTGGGGAACTCTACTTCCTTGTATATGATCTTCTGTGCTAAACGCGCCATGTTCGTATCTTCAAAAGGAAGATGACCGACAACCATAACGTATAGCACAACGCCGCAGCTCCAAATGTCCGATGATATTGCGTATGGCTTGCCCAATATCATTTCAGGGGATGCATACGATGGTGAACCGCACTGAGTTTTCATAATTGATTGATCTTGTACAGCAAGACCAAAGTCAATAAGGCGGATGTTATAATGAGTATCAAAAAGGATATTTTCCGCTTTAATATCGCGATGAATAACTTTCATTGTTGTCTGTAAATATTGCAACACAATGTTTAACTGAGCAAAAATTGTTGAAGCATCTTCCTCACTGAAAGGTCCATTCTCATTTATGCAGTTTAATAATGTACCATTCTGAAGATACTCCATGATAATGTAAGTAAAATTGTCTGTTTCGATGACCTCATAGAGTTCTGATATAAATGGATGTTTTGCAGTCTTAAGTATTTCGATTTCATGCCTAATTCTCTCCATTTGTTTTCCATCCTCATTATGATTGTATTTAGAAATCATTTTGATGGCAACCTTCTGCCCAGAAGCTTTATGATTGGCATAGAAGACCTGAGAGAAGCCACCATCGCCTATCTTAAACCTAGGCTCGTAATTCTCAGTTATACATTCCTCCATTCACAAATTATTAATGTAAAATTCAGAAAAAAATTGGTTAAAAATAAAAAACAGTTTATTGTAATAGGAATGTGAGCAGGAAGGTTTTTCGTTTATAGTTTGAAAGTGAATTGAAAATATTTTAGGAGCGTAGGTCTCAATTTTTTGTTTATTTTTATTCGACTATCATTGTGCGAATGGTTATTATCAGGATATTTCGATTATCTGATTGAGGATGACAATATAGTTTTTAAATTTGATATTATTAAATATTACGATAAAAGGATTAAGAAACAATCCATATTTTCACGGATTAATTGAATTTTTTTATCATTTCAGTTGACCCTCAATTATCGAAGTTATCAATTTTCATAATAACTCAATTATTTCTGAATCCATACAATGATTCTACCTCAATCTTGGTTTTTTATGAAGATCTTTATGCGTAAAAGACAATATTTGGAGTAGTTCCTGATTTTAGCGTTAAATTGAAATTACAAAAAATATCATTTTTGAATCCACCTTACAAAATATTGTTCGATATTTTTGGGTGATTTTGATCGGATATATACAAGCATCAAATCCGCTTTTATTTCAAATTTTTCAATCCTATAATTGGACAGAGAGCGTAGAACGTTATTTACTGATTATGTTGATATAAATCTCATGCATTCATGTATCTCGGCATTATTTTACACTTTATTTCATGATATGTTTTTCCCACAATTTCCAAAATTGTTTGTTTTACGGATCTCGCTATCAACGCGGAACCACAACGGATTGGTCTATTTCCCAATCATACCGGGAGTTTTCCTTTTTATACAAATGAGAAGGAAAAAAAATTGCATTTTTTTGAGAAATGATATCAATGCATTTTATTCTATGGGGTCCGTTTAGTCTGCTGGAAATGGATAGAAATTCGCAAAGTGGGTCAGTATTTATTTGATTCAATGACAATTTCAAGTTAAATTTACATAAAAAAACAAGGAAATTATGATTTTCTTCAAGCGTTCAGGGTAATATACAAACAAAAGTAATTTATTTAGCAATATCTCTATAAAAACACACAAATAAAACATATCATTTTCTCTTCACGGCCAATTTGGCTAAACGCGAAGATCCAGGACGTATTGCACGTGTCTGCGTTGCAGGACGGGGAGTTCTATTAGCAGAAAGAGGAGGTGTGCGCTGAGTCATGAAGGTTCTTGTTATCTTCTTCGGTTCGTTTATTGTAATGCTCTGAGCTTCGAGGTTCTTGTCGAACTCGATGATTCTGGCACGCCAGTTCTCAACAGCTCTCTCTAGAGCTGCTAATTCCGCTTTGTGGTCTTGCTCGATCTTCTGGCGCTGGCGTCCGTTTTTCTCGATCAAGCACTGCCTCCTTTGGTTGAAGCTTTCAACTAATTTGTTCCTTTGTATCTTTCTCTGCTTCAAGTATTTCTTGTGGATTTCGCGCACTTCTTCTATCTCTTTCTGGTCTGCTTCTGCTTTTATGCCTGCTGCTTCTTCAAATCTTCGGCTTAAGACTAAAAACTTCTCCGTTTCGCGAAGATTAAGTAATCCTGGAGAAAATTTCAATTTTTCAACGGGAAGATCGCCTGCAGTAACAGCATCATGCTCGCTAAGCGTCATTTCTTCTTCAGCATCTAATGCTTCTGCTGCTGCGCGTGATTTTTCGTCATGATCTTGTAAAGCTTGTTTTAAGATTTCGTTTTCTTTATTTAAGGCATCTTCGGCTAGTGTAAATTGATATACTAATGTTTCTCGCTTCTCATTCTTCTTCATTTCGATTTCACGTTCGGCGGAGAGGGCTAACAACGTATTAGCGACATCTTCGTATCTCTGCGCTTCTTTGTAGTTACCAATAGACAATTCTTGATCAACGTGAGCTCTTGATGCTTGAATTAATGAAGGTAGTAGATATGTCTCGGCAACATCGAGTGGAAAACCGTCCATAATGTCTCCAAGAACTGATTCGACAACAGCAGGTGTGATTTCTCTTGTTTGCGTTTGAGTTTCTGGATTTGGCGATCTTGGGGTAGATTTTTCACTGCGAGGTCTAGATTTTCCAAGATTTTTTCGTTTTTTATCTATCTTTGATAGTTCTGCCATGATTGATTGTAGTTTTCGCACTCTTTCCACTTGTCCATTTGCAATTGCTGTCTGTTTGTGTTGTTCAATCGCCTCGATCACTTGCGGGATGATTTTAGGATTGACTTCTGACACAGGTTTACCTCCACAAAGTTCTCTCACAAGTCTTGTTAGCTTTCGTTCGTCGTCCGTTTCCATTTTTTTAGAAGATTTTATAATAATTTCTGAAATTCAACCACAAATCTTGCTATTTCTAGATATTTTAGACCCAATAAACGCGTATTTTCGCAAAAAATTTGCATTTTAGTGATATAACGAATGAATATTTTTGGATTTTGACGAGCATTTGCTCATAAATCAAATATACATCTTATAAGTAGTCTATATTTAACTTACTGAGGATTTAACGAATTTTTGACAATCTGACATTTTATATTTACAAACATAATTTTTATGTCAATTTTGTTGATAAAGTTTATTATCCTTATTTTTTGGATTTTGACGAATATTTACTCATAAATCAAATATAGACTCTATAAGTAGTCTATAAATCAAGTATGAATGCCATAACGATTTTTTTGACAATTTAATGATTTATATTTTCAAACGTCTTTTTATTTGTCAGTTTTGTTGATTCAGTTCATTGGATTTATTTTTTTAGATTTGGACGAACATTTGCTGATCAATAAATTATATATGTCTAATAAGTAGTCTATATCTAAAGTATCAAAGATTTAACGAATTTTTGTCAATATGACACTTTATATTTACAAACGTCATTTTTTCAGTCAATTTTGATGATATAAGAATATCATCTTTATTTTTATTCCATTAATCACCGATCAACAAGCGGATACTGAAATGCGTTAAAATTAATCCCACAGACATTAAATAAATGTCAAAAATTTTTATTTAATTTCTTTTCCCAAAAATTGCTATCCTCTCCATTGCCTAATTAGATGGAATTTCGTTTTTCTCAAAATTTAAGATTTTATTTTATTCAGAATAAAATGAGCTCCACAGCTGTGAAACCGGACACTAAGGAAGCTCCAATCACGAAGAAAGCCATTGACGAGGCACTCCAGAAGAACTGTGGTTACGTGGACCAGCCAGAGTTAAACGAAGTCCTTTACTTACATTATCGGTCTTTCACAAATATTCAAAATCTTGAAACTTTCGTTAATCTTAAAGCTTTATGGCTCAATAACAATAACATTAAAACGATCCAAGGACTTTCACATTTAAAAAACCTAGTAATGCTCTATTTACAAAATAATCTTATCGAACGTATACAAGGACTTGACGGTTTGACATCGTTAAAAACATTAGTATTATCTAACAACTACATCACGCAAATCACTGGACTCAAAGGAGTGGCCAGTTTGACAACGTTAGAAATAGATCATAATATGCTTAGTGATCCTGATGCACTGTCAGGACTCGAGGATGTTCCCGATCTTTCCGTGCTTAATATTACAGATAATTCAATAGAAAACGAAAAATTCATCGAATATCTTCAAAAAATTCCTAACCTTCGTGTTTTGAGAAATACGGGTAATCCAGTCGTTAAGACTATGGCTGACTATCGTAGACGCCTTATTTCTGCTAACAAAGAACTTAGATTTTTAGATGATTCCCCAGTTGGCCTTGATGAACGCCGCCTCGTTAACGCATGGGTTTCAGGTGGAGTCGAAGCAGAGATGAATATGAAAGAAACAATCAGACAAGAAAAACTTCAAGTACAGGAAAGCAATGGCCTTAAATTCCGCAGTTTACAACGCAGGGCTGTAATAGAAGCAGGGCAGTCAATTGAAGGCCACCCTGAACTGATGTCTTCGGATAACTCTGATGATGATAGTACATCATCTAGAAACTTAATCAGTGTCAGCTCAGAGGAAATTTTTAAGCTCTCGTCTACTGACGATGAGCCAGAAAACTCCAAATTAGTTTAGTTTTGTCGGAAAAAATATTTTTGTATTTTCCGTTATCTAAGATTCATCCATTTAGATTATAATATGTTTGTTACTGCAGCTCAAAACTCCAATAGATGATGTTTTTTTGTTGTTTTTCGTTACATTCAGATTTATCGAAAAATAATTTTTCACCAATTGCTTTATAAATCATTATTTATTTATACAGTTACTTAACCATATCACTTTTTTTTCTTCCAAAAAGTCTCTAATTTAGAATTTTTAGAAAAATATAATATTTTGAATTGTGGGCTTTTAAATTATAAAAATAGGAAAAATACGAGAAAAATAATAAAAATTTGATATTAGAATTAAACAATTTTGATAATTTTTTAAAAATTTTAAAATATCATTAGATTCGACTATTTTTTGGTTTATTAGATTTTCTAAGAGCTAGATAATAATAATTTGATATTGAAAATGTATAATTTTAACATTTTTGAAAAAATATTTTTAAAATACCATAAATTCGACTAATTTCTAGTTTATTCAATAGTATAGGAGCTAAATATTATGTATTTAAATTTAAAATAAAGATTGATTAGAAACGGTTTTAAAAAATTTTATAATAAAAAAAAATGGGAGGTTTGCAGAGTAAAGAAAAGAAGAAAATTATGTATGTTTTAATTCTAACATCAGATTTTTAGGTCTAGATAATGCTGGCAAGACGTCAATCTTAAATAAACTTACTAACGGAAGTATTCATACTGTTGCACCAACGCGCGGATACAACATCACTCAAACACAGATAGAAGGCATCGATTTCTCAATATGGGATGTCGGCGGCCAACAAACATTAAGATCTCAGTGGTCAAATTACTTCGATAAAATTATAGGAATCGTTTGGGTAATTGATAGTGCTGATCGTCGTAGAATGTATGAAACGGGATTAGAATTAGCAGCATTACTACAAGATGACAAAATACCAGGAGTTCCATTATTAATATTTGCAAATAAGCAAGATTTAGCAACTGCAATGAATGCAGATGAAATCACTACAGAATTAGAGCTCCATTCAATTAGGAATAGGAATTGGCAAATACAAAATTGTTCAGCACTCGATGGAACTGGAATAGCAGACGGTTTCCATTGGCTTGCACAATCCATTCAGTAAATATTTGAAAGTTATTTAATACTTATTGTTAAAATCACTTAATTTATTTTTTAATATTTTTTATCTTAAAGTTAATAAAAATTTATAATGTGAATAATACTACATGGAAAATTTTTAGAATAATATTAAGTTGATAACACATAAAATCATATTTTTTGTTCCAAAAATTCTTATGAATCTTTCATTTTTGGATTACGTCTGCCTTTCTTCTGGTCCTTAGTTTGTGTGGACTTCTGTTGTCCTGGTTTGCGAACTTTAACGTCAATCATGGTTTGTATGTCACATGTATACCATGGCGGATTTTCTTTGAAGCGAGCGGCAGCTGTTGGGTTGCTAAATTCAGGAGCAACTCTTCCTTGCTTGGAATTCATATATGGAAATTCTTCTTTCTTAATGCCGATTCCTGAAGCCAAAACAGCATCTGCAACCAGAGGTGGACTGAATTTTTGATGTAAGAAATAAGAGTTAGGCTTATTTGCATTAATTTTGCTGAGAATATCGATATTGTGAACATCACCTCCTAAAACAACAATATCGATTAGTACATTATTTTTACTGGCGAGAGTATCTATATTGCGAGCAATTTCGTCGTTCATTGGTCCATCTGAGGAAACAAATATAAGAATTTTCTTTTCTGATGATAATTCGTTGCAATTTTTAAGTGCTAGTATTGCTATTTTCACTCCATGAAGGATATCAATTGGCTGTTTACCAGTTCTAATATTACGGATGGAATTATTCAAGAATATAGGGTTCGATGTTAATGATGAGCGAATACCGAACTCCGGGGGCGACAAAGTAATGACTCCAACTTGACTATTCGAATTTAAATCACGAAAATTTTGCGCGAGGCGTTCAACGCATGTCGTCTGCGCACCCAATCTATTAGGTTCGAAGTCCTGGTTGATAGACGATGGAGAATTATCGACAAGAACCATGACCGCGCGTGTTCTTGTATCCATGGGTTTGATTGCTTTTATTTTTTTTTGTTTTGCCGCCCAAAGAAACACGAAATATCTTTATTTCTGCAGGATTCGTTGCAATGACATGTTGCCGCAGAAAAACAGAGAATTTTTGATTGAAGTTCTTTTTTTTAAATTTGGGATTTTTCCGATTGCTTTATTCATCATTTATAACACTGCCAATAGCTTAGTTTGGGTAATGTAATATCGTTTTTATATTCTATATCAGTGATTTATGATATCATTTGGATGATAAATTATATACTCAATTCTTATTAAGAATATTGAAAATATAGATTATTTATGTCTATATTTTAGTTAAATTTTCATTCATAAGTATTATTTTATGATATCATTTCTTTGATAAAAATTATTCTCAATTCTCATTAATAATATTGAAAATTTAGTTTATCCATACTAATATTTTAGGAAAATTTTCATTTATTAGTTTTCTTTTATGATATAATTTGCTTGATAAAATTATATTCTCAATTTTCAATAATAATATCGATAATATAGATTATTTATGCCAATATTTTCGGTGAATTTTCATTTAAAGTTTATTTTTTTCCCGATCGAACTTTGGTAAATTTCATTGATTGTGCTATAATTGAATTTAAAAATAAGGTTAATATTTTGAAAACCGTCATAATTTACATGTCAAAATATGTTATGTAAAATAAGAAATTTGACAAATATGTGAAAAGAAAAGAATTTTAGTGAAAAGAATATAAAAGTATGCTTTAGAATATAAAAAACTTAAATAACTCTTTAATTATCCTTAGCGAGAAGTGGCTCGTCGTTGATAACGTCAACCTTTGGCTTAGCATCGCTTGGGTATGTGAAGAATGGAAGGCGGAGGATCTTATTGTATGTAAGCATTCCAGTGAACAAAAGGAGGAAGCCTGCAAGCTGCATGGCACTCCATGGTGTGAGGGCCTCACCGATATCTGGGTGCTTATGGCCGTAATCTGTATTCTTTGTCGCGTAGTAGATAATGAGTTGAACAACCCAAATACAAAGTGTACGAAGACCTTCAAGAATTGTTCTAACGACAGCAGATGTGATGTTTGTGACGAACATACCTGTGACATTGTAAGCGAGAATGACAAAAACGTAGAAAATAACGAAGACGATAAGCATTGTGTTATTCTTGATCATTAAGAATGTATCCAATGTATCTTCGTGGATACCATTGCCTTCTGGGCCAGACATGTTCTGAATGATTGGGAGGAAGAGTGTGCATGTGATAATTGTGCCCCACAAACCTTCAAGACCGACAATAAGGACTGGAGAGCATGTCATATCGTGAAGGAGGAAGTCTTCGACGACAATCTGTGAGGCCTGAATGAGCTGAGAGCCAACTGTTAATGCAATAGCCATAGCAACCTGTCCTGGTGTAACACCAGCCTTGCCAACGCCCGTAGAAGCAACAGCGGCAAAACCGACAATAGCAAGAGCGATAACAATGCCGAGAACTGACCACCACATGAATGGATAGTGTGGGCGCTTGAGGATGAATGCGCAGAAGAGGGATGAGAAGAGAACCATTGAACCACGAAGCATTTGCCAAACAGAAGCCTGAATATAAAGAAGACCAATGTTCATAAGAGATGTAGCAAGGAGATCGCAGCAAGCTGGACCAGCAACATAGAAGTAGAATTTCCAGTGATTCTTATTAGCCTTATCAGCCTCTGAAGTTTGTGATTCATCGAGCTGTGAAGCGAGTGTATCTTCTTTCTGTGCTTTAGCTTTTTCTAAACATCTCTGAATTTCGTAAACGACAAGAGCGAGACACATACCGACGAACATTGAGTTTGTTTGGAACCATGGCTTCGAGAATTTATGTGGATTTTTATAGCAATCGCGACCAACAGATGTCTGTTCGAACAAGAACTTCTGGATAACAACTGTACATGTTCCGAAGAAAAGCATGCCCGGAATAGCGACAGCGCGCTGCCAAGCAGGAATTGCAGACATTTTTACTGTCACTTTTTGTAGACCATTGACTCAATTGAAAATGCTAACCGCAGAAACAGAAAAAGAGAAAAAACCGATGAAAAGTGAATCAAATCAAAGGATAAATCGATTCTTATTCTTATATATGATTTTAGAATGATAATATGGAGGTTTCACACGGTTTTTATTCCTGAATCTGAGAAATCGATTTTGAATTTGATAAAATTTAAAATAAGATTGATGTTCAAACTTTTGGCAGCGAGAAAATTATAAGATTTAGAATAATAGGAATGATGCATATAGAGAACAGACATATAATCGATTTTCAAAATTTGATTTCAAACTTAATGAGGGGGAGACACCAACTTTTTTCAATTATATATTTATCATCAAAATGTAAGCATAGTTGAAATGCTAATTTTTATGCAAAAAATTTCTGAAGTTTACATTGGCAACCAGTCAATTTTGAAAAATCGTTTTTATCGCTTTTCTATATTGTAATCATTACTATTATGCAAATTTTTGTCATTTTTTCGCTATTAAAAGGTTAAACATCATTCATATTTTAAATTTTATCAAATTTCAAAATTTTCCTTTGGAAACATGCTTTTTGAATTATAAGAATGAAAATTATGTTGGATATTTATTTTAGAATACCGCTTTGCTAATCTCATGTTTTATATCAATTTCATAAATTTTGTATCCGAAGTACGAATGTTTGTAATAAAAGATATTAAAAATATCAACATATGCATTGCTGTGAAAAGCAGTAAATCAATATAACCATTATTATAATATTATGAAATAAACTTACAAATATACAACATTATAGCTAATATATTAAGCAGCAAGTTCGCCAATTATAACATTTCCTGATGTGTCGCATGATGCAACAATTGGATAATTTGGATGAATATCAACTCCGGTGACAGATCCTTTGTGTCCAGGTAGGCTATATTTAAGCACAGGTTTAATTTCATTTTCTGCATCCCAAATTCTTAATATTCCGTCAGTACTGCCTGCAGCAATTAAATTATTATCAGACCAAACGCATCTTGTAGGAATAATCTCAAGTTGATCTTCAGTGAATCGTTCGTTAGCTAATATTCTTCTTTCATCCGGAACTGAATATTTATTATCATAAATTCTGAGATATCCATCTGATGTAACAACAGCGCAACAAAGGCCATCTTTACGGAAAGATGTACCAAATATAGGAGTGTCACCTTTAAGTCTGCGTTGCAAAATAATTCCTGCTGGGTCTTTATTCAATGAATTGATGTATAAGTCACCATCAATTCCTCCTACAGCGATATATGGTCCTTTAATGGCAACAGAAACTACTGGTGAATTAGATTTCCTACTTGCAACTTCTTCTTTAGTTCTAATATCATGTATATAAACCATGTTTCGATCATCACCAGTTACAAGCAGATTTGGATCTTCAGTCATGAACTGGCAAGTATTAATAATTTCTTTGTGCGTTTTAATGCGACGAATTATTGATCCCGAAGGTATATCTTGTATACAAATCGTTGTATCAGCGGAAACAGATGCGATTTTCGTTGAGTCAATATGCCATGATAAACTTGTAATTCCTTTTTTATGGGGTCTTAGTGCACCAATAGACTTAACTTCATTTGTTATTGACCATAGTATGATTTCTTCTGCACAGGAAGCAAGAATTGATCCATTTGGTGAAAAATGTACTTCATTCGCTGCTCCTGTGTGATCACTGAGTAGATAAACAGGATCATCTAGGTAATTTGTCTTCTGTAATTTCTTATCAGAGACAAATTGAGCAAGTTTATTCTGTACTTCATATTTGACTAGTGACATAATAAAATTATGAACTTTCACTTAAATATATATAATATGGATAAATAATGTATTCAAACGAATTGATGAAATATATCAGTTGTGCATCATTTTTTTTATATGAAAATATTCTGACTTTGAGTTTTAGATTTGAGGTGAAGGAAGAGAGGAAGTAGTGAGATAAAGAACAATTTATTATAATAAAAATGAACAATATATAAATACATGGATTATATTTTGGTTATCTTTGCTATCTGCTGCATAGATCCGTGCCTAGCTGATGACATGTTTATCATTCTTGTGAATCTTTGCGGGATAACTTGGTTCTGGTTATCTTCATAATGAGGAGAAGGAGGCGAACCTGTAGGATCATCATTTGGCAGTCTTCTTCTAACATTAAGTATACTACCTAATCCTGACGGTGAACCAGGGGCTGGCTTCATTGGCTTGAGAACATTATCTGCTGCGCCTTTTAATGTTGCGTGATGATCATCTGCCTGAGCAACAGATGCTCCTGGACGCGTGTGGACCAATACTTGTGTATCAGCTCGCTTTTCCGGATTAAATACAAGCATTGAAGCTATGATATCACGAATTTCAACTGGCAGCATTTGTATATTCTCTGGTGTACCTTTCTGAATCTGTTTCAACATAACAACAACGTTGTTGATGTTCCAAGGTAATTTTTTAGTCGTCATAAACCAGAGAAGGATACCAAGAGACCAAATATCTGCTTTGTATGTAGGAAAAGAGCCTGCAATCAAGTATTCTGGAGAAAGAAATCCAACATCAAAAGGATTTGATCTATGAATTGTAGGATTAAATGAGCGTGGAGGCGGGTAAATATCGGTAATAAACGCAATGTTACCGTTTTCCATGAAGATATTACTTGGCTTTATGAAGTTTGGAGAGATTTTACGCTTGTGTAAATGACGATATAAGCGACAAAGAACTTTCCATTGAGCATAGACGATATTTATATCATTAGCGCAGTTCGAAATAAAGGCAGCTAAATCTAAGCCTTCGAAAAATGGTCGAATTGCATATATATATTGATCCATAATGAAGAAATAATGGTAAGGAAGAAAACATGCTTCTTTGAGTTTTCGTGAAATCTTAATAATTTGAATAAAATTATCGATATCTGCATCATCTCCAATTGCAGATTTCATAAAACTTTTGCAAATGTACTGTTTGTTAGTTTCATCTTTCTTTATGAGGTATGATGGCCCAAGAAATCCACTATTCAGAGATTTGAGGAACGTAAAACCTGCAGGAACAAATTGAGCCATCATCTTTTTTTATTATTATATATTTTCAATGTGAATGTTTTGAGAGCAGAAAAATTTTGATGTAAAATTAAATTCGGAGTCTAAAAATATTTTGCTGGTTAATCAGGGCTCAATGGAACGGGATTTCTCCGTAAAAATTAGGATTTAATTAAACGATATAGTTCTATATAATCTACACGCCAAAAATTGATTTTACGTGTCAAATAAATATTTATACCAGTGTTTCTCCCTGTGTTATGCCAAAGGTAGCGAACTTGATAAATAAATAAAAAAAAAAGACATTATTAGGGAACTATTGTCTAAGCATTACTGCCGTATACTGAGATATCTAAGTGACATTCTAATGAAGCAAAAATCAAAGCTGTTTCATCATTTTTTTTTTTTTTTTTGCATCTGTGTGTTAACATTCTTTATTAGATAAGTTTTACAAATCGCTATGAGCATTTATTAAGAAATATTTTCATTTTATGTATATTCCATACCACTTTTTTTTTGTTTTTTACCCCCATAACTCAGATCACCATGAAGTTAGTTTTTTTCTAAGTTCATGTATTAACTTTTGAATTTTACTGAAGATTATACGTGGATATATTCCAACTTTATGTCATGATATAGATAAATACATAATTTTAAAACATAAACAAAACAAAAAAATATAATATAAAAAACAAATAAAATCATTCTTGGGTTATGTCATGCGGCTCTCCGATGAGATCTTCGATGTGCGCTGATGCAGCAACAAGTTTTGCGCGTGCATAGTCGAAACTAGGACTTAAACCTGAATGCGGGGTGTATGTGTCGACGAATTCAGCGAGCTTCTGAAGGTTGCTCACACATGATGAGAAAACTACAGCCAAAAACAAGCCAAAAGTGACTTCGAATGGAAAAATTAATGTGTTGTTTTTATCATAGTGAGAAGCGCATTTCTCTATTTCTGTAACCGTATCACTGATGATGCCAATGATGTCGAATGGATTTGAGTAGAAAAGAACTTCTTCGAATTTCGAAATCGCAACGCGATAGAATGGATCGAAATAAAACACCTCGACAGGATATTTTTTAACATCACACTCTGGACAGAACTCTAGTGGAAGCATAAGCTGCTCTATTGTAAATAATTTCCATAATGGCCGATTATTGATGTTTTCAGGGGCTTCAATGAAATATCTGTTAGTTGGATATAATTCGGCGAATAGAAATCTGTATAGTAAAAATGTAACTGCTGATTCAGCGTTTGGAAGCGAAATATTTAAGAAATCTAAAATAGCTGATTCTAATTCAATAACTAAGTTGCAAAACAACTCTCCATTAGATACATAAAACGAATCAATAGCTTTTGATATCGAATCTGCAAATGGAAAATTTTCGGCCATAATCAATTCTTCAAATGTTGATTGTATTGATGAATATGGCGTAAAAAACGAACTAGTATCAACTAATTTAGATTGTTGTCTTATAATGTTTGCCAATCTAGATGAAGCATCTTCGATAGACAATTGTTTTGGTAATAATTGTTGCAATTTTGCATAAATTGATTTATACAATTTGTGTAATTTCTTAACCTTAGATGATTCTTCTAATATATCTGAAAAAAGAGTTGCATCATCGATATATAATAACAAATGAACATCACTTGGCTTGTTTCTTTGAAGAATTTCGATAGTTTTAGCAACAGTTTTGAGAGATTGTGTGTGTTTCTTCTTCTGAATTCTAAATATTTTGTCTTCTAGAAATAATAATTGATGATATAAAAAATGCGGCTTATTACTAAGCATATTATAGTACGGTGTCACTCTTTTTCTCTTAACAGGCTTCGCTACAAGATTAAAATTGTAAAAAGATGTTAATTTACTAATCTGCATTTGATAAATCGAATCAATACTACCAGAAGGTAGAGTCAATGACGGACCATTCGTTTCATTGCCTTGTTGTATGAATGTTATATACTTAGAAATATCAGGTGGTAGTTGCAAATCTTGGATTTGGTCCCCCAAAGATTTCATTTTTTGGATTTTGATCCGAATACATTAATCTTATTTTGTTCTATTGTTCGACTCATTTTTTGTTGTAAATACTAAATATGAGTGAATCATATAAAAAAAATTAAAGTTCGAAATCAGAAATTTATTTTATCTGAAATTATCTCCGCCCTCAAATCTATATCATCAATACAGTCAATTAAACACATTTTCATCAAAAAATCTTGAAATTTCGTAATAATTTGTTCGGAATAAAACTTTAATATTCTATTTCTAACTTTAAATTAAATATTTAGCTATATTCAATTGAATAACTTAGATTTATAAGCATAAAACAAAAAATATCAAATAAATTCCAATAAATAAAGGCCTTATAACCCAGAACTGCATAGATGTTTTGCTCCTAACTTTGGCAATAGGTTATAAAGTGATAAGAGGATCTATTGATAGATTTACTAATAAATATAACTCTTTAAAAGATTCAAGATAAAATATTCATTAACAGGGCCCTCATAGTCTATATATGAATTATATGAATTAAAAATAAATGCATTTATAGAATTTTACATATTGAAAAATCAATTTTTCAAATGAGGATGCTTTATTACATACATGTATAACATGCAGTTCCAATCATGGTATAATACAAACAATATAATAATAACTAATATAAACTGTACTACAATATATGGATGAGAAAAATGTTTGTGATAACTCATAGAAAAATTCTATGAGTTCTATTCAAATATTGTCACTTTTCACAAAATTTTGGTATAATTAAATACTCATGAAAAGTTATAGGTCATCAGTGAAATATGTATAAATTTCAACATCTTTTGTTGCACTAAATGATGGGTTGTCTGTAACACGATATGCTACATGGCCATATTTCTCGAACACCTTATTTTGATCGACAAAATTAAAAGACTGTTGCCAAATATAAGGTGATTTTTGTAGATGTTTCGATGGAAGATTTCCTCTGCAGAACATTTCCTGCATCTCTATGTCTTTGTATATGATGGAAACGGACTTCTTCTTTCCTGTGCTTTGGGATTCGCCAAATATTTTAATGAGCGGAGGAACTTTAAACGAATAAAATGATAATGCGAAAATATATGGATCATTGATACCATTGAACACTTTGAACATCGTTTTTGAAGCGCCAAACATTCCATCAAGTCCATTGCCTATCAGCTCAGATATTGAAAATATTGACGAAAGATTGTGCAATGCAATGCGAGATTCTATTTTCCTGTTTTCTTTAAGCTTTGTAAAATTCACGCTTTTAACATATTCAACTGGGAAGATGTGCATAGACATAGGTGTGAGGAGCTGTCTTTCAATAGCGATGAAGAACGAATAGGAAGGATAAAAGTCAACATCAGAAATGAATATATATTCGCCTTCTGAAATCCATGTTGCTAAATTCATCAAATATTCGTTGTTATTGTCGAGTTTTCTTTTCATTAACTCTTTGTAGAATTTAGATTTAATGGAATATATCTTGAGTCGTGATTTAACATTTGTATTATTGGTAATTTGTTCAAATAAATTTGAAATTTGATTATTATTCGAATTATAACATAAAAGCAAAATTTCTAATGGAACATCAACTAATTCGTCTAGAATTTCTTCGTAGTAATTGAAAATATCAACAGTTTTACGGACTTCATCATATTCATTAAGCTTAAGAATAAATACAACAGATGCATAAGGTTTCATAGACTCGTTATGGTGCTCATCCATCCAATCATATATTTCTTGTATGCTTTTAGCATTGTTTTTATCAATTGTGATGTTTAATAAAGGTTTATAAAATTCATTTTCTGGATATTGTAATTCATTATATGACTCAACTTTACGAGGTGTACTTTCATTTTTGACGTATCTTATAATAAATCGCGCGCTACTTAATGCAGATCCAAAGTGTTCTGTGTAATTTCTAAGCGATAATGTAATATTTTTAGTGCCTAATTTGTAATAATATACATCTTTATACGTTTCTGAAACATTACCTGAGAGATATTGTAATCCATAATGCTGATATCGAAAAGATATTTCGTAATTTTCCCAGCCTTTTGTGTATCCATTATTGATTCTGTATATTCTAACATTTTTATTATAGAATATTTCATTTAAATTCGCTAGTATATAATCTTTTTCCGAATTTGTAAATGCAAAATCGATAAATATGATATTTTTGATCGAAATTTGACTAAGCAGTTGATAACTCCAACGATCAAATATATTTATATGCTGACTTTCTTTTATTTCGATATATGAAATATTTTGTTTTTTTATTTCATGAACTAAAGCTCTTCCAAGAGGTGTATTTGATCCAATAAGAAGTGTTAAGGAGCTGTTCTTGGTTTCAAGATCTGTATCTAAGTGACAGTATAAATAATTTATGAAATTTTCGTGTGATAAACATTTTGGCAAAATATCATTTGTCTTTCTTTCCTTTATGCGATCAAAGCATAGATTCGAAAGATTTAATTCTCTGAAACCGATTGAATTTTCTTTTTCGATTTTGATTTCTCCATTATTTGGTTTATATGTTAAAAACAGGTTGATATACCAACATATAGTTAATATAATGAATATTATTGTTCCTTTTCGGAACCTCGAAAGTTGGAGGCCCGAAAAGGATAACATCCAAAACAACGAATACAGCAATGAACACTCATCACATAATATTTTAACTATTTAAGTTGTCTTAATCATAAATTTATAGTTTTTAGAACTCATATATGTCTTTTTAAAATTATTCAAATCTTAATGAAACGATAAAGTATGAAATGCTCAATGGATATATGTATTATGTGTGCTATAAGCTTATAAATTTCTCTATTAGGATCCAAACCTTAAGCAATTAAATTGATTTGAAATTATGAGAGAGAATTTTTATAAACATACAAAAATTAGATAAGTAAACAACACGCGCTATGTGGCGATCTGATTTGGATCTGTTCTGTAAATGGATCATCTTTTGCACCGACGCGAATATCAAAAGCTGACAATGCGACATCTTTGTAGTGTATTTTGATCGTATCTTTATCAGCAAGATCGTCAAATTTCTTTTTATATAAATCTTTATCGAAATTTTCAACAGCTAGGTATGCAATTTGTAAGTATTCGTCCTTATTAAGATACATTTCTTTATTTATTGAGACGCCTCTGTACAAGATTAATAACATTGGTTTATTTTGGAAGTTCGTTTGACTTGATTCGTACAAGTTTCGTATGCTCTGAAATGGTACTCGCTTATTCTTCTCTTTTAATCCATTATATGCTACTTCTGCGAATCCATCTTTCGTAGAAATCGGAATATCATGGAGTAATTGGTAAAATTGGGTTTCCGATAGTGCACAGTCCGCATCATCATCAAGCTCGTTCAGCTTAACAATAAAATAACTATAATCGAAACCCATCTACAAAAAATTAATTTTTTTTTGAGATGTAACGATTTTCAAACAAAATTTTTTTTACAAAAAATAAAATGCATAGGAATGATATCTAATATTATTTAACCAAAAAAGAAAAACATGTTTTTGAGATATTTTTGAACGTTCATCGCTAATATATTACATATAACGTGAAATTTCTCGAAAAAAAATTTGAGTGTAACAGCCTAGTTTAGAATTTTTTTGGAGTCGTAGAATTTCTTTGGAACGATGCAGAACCTTCGTTGGTTATCGCTGATGTTAACGTTATTGTTAATAAGATCCTATCAATGCATTTGCTGTATTAAACACCAAAACATTTGTCCCGTTATTTGTTTTCATAATTTGAAAAACAACAAAGACAGCCATCGTTAAAATTGGTCACGTCTACTAAAATTGTGTGATTCATACGGCCAAGAATATGCTTAAGATAACATAATCGTGCAATCGAATATCGATGATGCCAAATTTAACAGTTGCTGCTATAGAACAATCATACTATAATGTACGGAATTGTTTATGAAATAAGATGAAAAATCTAAGAAAAACAATAGTTTGACAAATAAAATCTGATTACGTGTCAATTTCATTTGTTGTGATTTCCATCTGCTATTTTATGTTATATATTAATTTTGTTTGCATCTTTGTGAGAGTTAAGATGAGTATATTAACTATAGCTTAGTTTGGTAACATGATATTTGCATATTTTTGAGAAATGAGATTTCGATTTCAATTGATACTAGCAGCGAGAACTAACCCTAAAATATTATTAATCAATGTGTGTTAAAGTTCTTTGTACATAAGATCTTACATCAGCGTAGTCTATATGATTGATTTGAGAATCGTATTATATTTATATCATTTTCCTGAGGACATTGAATTATATATGAATTTTCCTCAATATATACCAAAGCTCAAGCAATGAAATTAAATTTTTTTGATCAGATAAAAAAAATTGATATTTTCGAAATTCTCTTCGAAATGATGTATTAATTTGATGTATAGAAGTCATTTTTGTTGCTGGTTTCGTTGATTGATTTCGAAAATGTCACTTTTCTACCTAGTTGACACTTTTACCTCCTATTTGTCACTTGTTCTCGATAGAAAATGGAAAGACTTTCCAAGCTTCGGGAACTCGTTCCTGTTGGTTTCTTGAAGACATACAATATAACAGGCCAACAAATAGACGAAATTATAAATAGTGACATTATACAACAGAGAAATACGATTATGATGATTGCATCACAACGAAAATATAACAAAATTTCATACATGGAGCATATAGTGAAAGAACTATCAACATATGCAGTTCCCCGAGATCCGTTTGAGGTGTTTTCGCCTTTACAAGTTCAAACATTTTCGTATTTATTGGAATTTTTATGGGATCAACGCGAAGAAATAGTCAAAAAGATAAAGCTCATATCTACGCAAGCTAATTTCCAGTATATTTCATTAGTTTGCTTCCCAATAATTTTCGGATATTTTTCTAATGAATATCTTTGCGAAAGAGCAGCAGATTTTTACATAAAAGCTAGCGAATACATTGCACTTCCCGAAATCATCAAGCTCGTTAAAATATTCTTTTCGCTTGATCATGTCTACAGCTTTTCGGATCAACTTTTTCGCGAAACAATCTGGAGATTTTACCCAAACTTTCCAGATATTGAGTTCATTGCAGATAAAATTTTACTTCATTCGATAAAATTATTAAGACTTTTACCAGAAGCTCATTTACGATTCCTAAGGCATTTCTATACGGAAGGAAACCAGCAAAGCTTATGGCAAGTTATTATTTCGGTTTTATTATGTCCACAGATTCATTTACAGTTTTATTCTTCTCCTCTTTCTATACTGAAACTATCTACTTTCAATATAGATGAATTAGTAGAAGTACTCCTGCAAAAAGGAGAAAAAGAAATTTTAATTCCAATTAAATTAGAAAATATGCAGAATTCACTCAACAATACAGCTCCTTTTTATATTAAAGATGGTGCTGGAGCTGCATTAAGGTCTGTTTTGACAGTTTTCGATGTTCACGAATTAATGACTTTACCGTTAATGTTTCCAGCTCATATGCATTGTGTGAGTGATGTTAACGCAAAAATACAAGTAGATCCACACTTTGCATTTGTTTCTAGATTCTTTATAGATTATAATCTCGAAGATCATCTTCCACCATTGTTTTTTGATTATTTCATACCGAAGAAACCTGCTGATGAGCTAACAAAGATCTGGAACTTAATTAGAAATGAAATTCCAGATCCAGTCGATTTTTTATTAAATCATCGAAAAATCCTTGGTAAATTTTCGAATTTACACGCAAATACAGAGCTTATTAACACAGCTCTTGAAGTAGAGACAGAGCGCCTCGAATTTCAAGGATCAAATTTCGAAAGAATTCTAGAAATGATGCAACTAAGAAATTTAATATATGGATGGAAGATTAGAGGCACTCATTATCTCAGATTCTTTTCACGAGGACTTGCTTTCGCTGATCAGAATATTCCTCGAAATCTTCAAGAAGCAATTGATGGCGTGGCAGTAGGTGAGTCACGGTTTTGGAGAGTTATTCAGTATTTTTCAAGTGCTGAATTATTCGCCTTCTCTAATATTAATATAGATATTTCTAAAATGGAGAGTCGCTTTAAGAATCTGATTGAACGCGAGAGAACATCAGGTGTAGAAATTCCACAGCTAGCAGCCCACAACTTGATATCGAAAATTTCTTTCTTGGTTACTTCTGTTGATCCAAGATCTTCATTTCTTCAGCGTGTTGTTGTCCTAAATTTTGTATTAGATGCAATACAACAGCTCACTAATTGCATAAAGAGCACTGACATAACAGAAAGGAAGAATTTGTTCACTGTTTTTATTATTTCGATTTTCGATATCACGTGGATTCTCAAGACGAGCATATACCTACATTCTACACTGTTCAATGGGCCGATTTCATGGGTTGTTCCAGACGAATTCCATCAAAATTGGGGACAATTCATTCCGAGCTTGCTCTCGATGCTGACGAAAGATAAGGAACTTCTGTCTAAATTCCTGCTTTTGTCGACAACTCCGATGATTGTTATATAGATTTTTATGTTTATTTATAATATATTATTTAAAATTTGTTTTGTATGTGTTGTTAATCACTCTTATTCTTTATTACTAGAACATATATTTGAATTTGCCTCTTTCTTTATGTTATAACATTAGTCATGATATTTTTATCTGAATTGCAACAATCATTAAAGTAAAATTTTGAAAAATAGTAACCAAACATAGGACATTAGAAGTGTTCACAGATGAGCTTAATATATATATTTTAATAAAAACAAAATTGGATTAAGGTTCCTGATTTTCTTGTTCAGGCTGTGAGGGGGGACTGGGTGTATTCGTTTTCTTTGGGTCTGGGTTCAAGAAAAAATTTTGGAGAGATATTTTCCCAAACTAAATAAGCGCTGACGAATCCAAGGAATAAACCAGCAATGACATCATCTGGATGATGTCTGAAATCTCTTATACGTGTTGCACCTACATAAATTCCAAAAAGTGAAAATAAAGTAGCAATTATTATAGATATTGGGCTTGCATACATAAATTTGATAAAGAAAGCTGCCATGAAGATTGATCCTGACATTGAAGTCGAAGAATGGCCTGATGGCCAGGATTTATATTCCCCTTTTAATATTTTAACTGAACAGTTTGCCATATTGTTTTCACCACCACATCTCGCGTAAATATCAGGTCTAGGTCTTCCAACATAAGCTTTTGGAATGTTCACAAAAATATTGCACATTGCTATAGTAAAAACAAGTCCCCAGGCAACATGGAAAAGCTGAAATTCATGGAAGTACTTAGGATAAAACCTGGCGAGGAAGTAGCAACCGATTAATAATACACTGAATCCTCCAAATACGATACAGCATAGTAATACGTATGAAAATCCGGAATGGCTAATTGGGAACATCGAATTTGAGTCGTGTGGAGGAATGTATAAATAGTTAGGTTCTAAAGATGAAAGAGCGAGCCAAACAGCTATTGTAATAATAGACAATATCATATCTGGAACGTCAATGAATATGAGTATCCTCTTCCATAGAGGATCTCGTTCACTTATTTCCATCATTGTATTAAAGAACCTTATGAAGTGCCGATCATTCGTCACTTTTAATAATTTTATTTTACACGACAAGATTTATTCTCAAAAATAACTTTACGTGTCAAAATAATATTTACAACCTTTCAAATAGTCAGAAATCGAAAAACGTC
Organism: Trichomonas gallinae; assembly: GCA_008369845.1. Lineage (NCBI taxonomy): Eukaryota > Parabasalia > Trichomonadida > Trichomonadidae > Trichomonas > Trichomonas gallinae. The sequence continues at coordinate 29,439 of MRSU01010621.1, forward strand.
AAAAAATCAAGTTTACAACTTTTCAAAATGACAAAAAAAAAATTACAACTTTTTAAAGTGTCAAAAATAATTATTTACATGACAAAAATACGATTTAAATTATATCAGATTATTATTTTATATAAAATACAAATTTATCTAATAAATATATAATATTATATGATCTCCTGAGCGAGTTTTTGAACAACAAGCTCAACTTGATTTTCTTGCGTTGGGGGGATCAAGACAGATAATGCATTTTGCTGCAGCAAAGATGGAGATGATATCACGATCGAGTTATCAAACTTACCTTTCTGCTCAATTAATTTCGAGAAGTCGAATTTGAGTTCAAGTTTTTCCTGCGATCTTCTAACTAGTCTTAGCATCGCTGGTCTCCTTGGCTGCTCAGGCTTCTTCTCTTCTGTTTGCTCTTTCTCTTGAACTTCTTCTTGCTTCTTTTCATCTTCAGTGGTGTCATCGTTTTCGCCATCTGATTCGAAGTATGACTTCAGTTCTCTCTTCCTTGTTTCTCTCCTTGGAGCTGTTCTTCTCGCTCTCTGCGGCTTCTCTTCCTTCTCTTCATTGTCCTTTCCATCCTTGTCCTGTTCATCGCTTCCTGACTCCTCATCGCTGGCCTTAGGTCTGACGTATCTAGAGCACTTATCAGCGTTAGGCATGTCTCTCATGAGATGCATGACTAAATTGTTTGTCAAACCGTATTGATCTGGTCCTGAAATCGTCATGGATCTGTTTCCAGGCATGCCTTGCTCCCTCTTGAGATCCTCAATAGCCTTAATCACAAGAAGCCAAGGCTTGGAAGGAGCACCGCCTTCAAAGACAACATCAGTGTCAGGAATGGAAACCCTGAACAAAGGAGTGTCATCGCCAGTATCAATGATCGATGATCTGTACCAGATTTTTTCGCCGAGGTCTAAGCAGCTCTGATATAAACGCTCAGTCTCGAAGCCATCTGGATAAAGGTATCTTTCATTGTGGAAGCCTGGCCTGTCATAAACAACAGTGCCCATTGCGTTGATTATTAAATTCGGGCCGACTTTAATTGGGAAAACTGGATTTCCATCTTTGTCCTTCTTGTAATCTGGAATTGCGAAGCTATGCAGTGTGAGAACACCATTCCTCTGGTGTGGCTCTGAAGACCTCTGGATCTGCTGGATCTTCTTTGTGAGTTTTGACTCGATTAATTCGTTGTTGAATAGTTGCTTCATTTCTTCGTTTTCCAATGACTTTGTGTAACCGAGTTCACAGAATAACTCTAGAATCCTTTTATCATTCTTCGTTATCTTGTTATCTTCAACTTTGGCAAGGAAATCGCGAGCCTGCTTAAACATTTCGACTCTCTTTCTGATTCTCATTGCCTGGAAGAAAGTGAGTTTTTCTGCAAGATTTGATGCATCTGGTTCGTCCTTTTCCTCTCTGAATTCATTGCAATACTTCATGAGGATGTTGAAGAACTCGTCAACTTGCTCCGGAGACTTAAGAAGGACTTCAGTGTTCTTCATGAATGTCTGAGCATCAGGATAACCGAAATTGCATAATGATGAAACAACAGCTTTCTGCTCTTTCCTTGACCATTCCTTCTTTGTCGTGATCACGTTGATGTCGCCACCTTGTTGTTGGACAATTGACATCTTCTTCTGGTTGACGATGGCTTTGAGTCTGTTTGTCAGCATCTTAGGAAGAATCTGCTCATCTTTGGAGAACTTGATGTCATTGAAGTTTGGATAACCGGCCTTGTAGATTCCGTAAATTAAAGCTTTGTCGTCCTCTTCTGTCCACCATTCTGCTGGCTTTCCTGCTGTTGTGTTTCCAACATCGAGGTCTTCTGGAGGATTCTGGCAGCTGTAGACCATCTGGTTGACGAAATACATTGTGTTAAGTCTTGAAATTCTCTGCTGGTTTCCTGAACCCGCAACAGCAACAGCATTGAAGTCGTCTCTCTTGAGTTTGTAGAACTTGATCTCCCATCTGTCTGTCTCAGGATTTATGCCTTGATCGTAGATGAACTGGAGAAGCGGGTCAGGCTCTTCAAGAAGCGAGATCCAGTGCTTCAAGAATATGTGGCAGACTGTTTTGATTGTAGGCTGTGGACAGTTGACATCGAAGTCTGTTTGTATAGCTTTCCATCTTCCCCAGCCGTATCTTTGCAAGCATTGTTGAAGCGATGTCAATTTCTTCTTGCTCCAGTTGTAGTCCTGATCATCTGTGTCCATCTTCATTGCCATCTTCGCGAGTTCTTCGGCTGAAACAGATGCGTCCATCGACGACTCTCTCTTCAGTCTCTTGCGCATAGCGATTGGAACATCATCGAGAATGTCATCTTCCTTGACTTGAGGCATGTACTTCATCCAGAAGTCTGGCGCTGAGACATCAACTTCGTCGCCATCGTCGACATCGAAAGAAAGCTTGGAAAACGTTGAGCTTTCGCCTGAACCAATCTGCTCGTGTTTAATTGTCTTTGAGTTAGAAAGAATTGTGTCGATATCAGCTTCGTTGTATATCTCTGATGATCCGTCATCTTCTTCGAAGGCATAATAAGCACCAAGTCTCAGCAGTTTCTCCATATCTTCGTTCTTTGGTTTTTCCTTTGTGTTCTCTAAAACAGCTTGATCGAGACCCAATTTCATTGAAGCAATATCGAACATCTTCTTTTCGTATGTTTTTGCCATCAGGAATCTATAAACTTTGACATTCTTCTTCTGACCAATTCTGTGTGCACGTGCTGTTGCCTGGAGATCGTTCTGTGGGTTCCAGTCTGAATCAAAGATGATTACAGTGTCAGCTGATGTAAGGTTGATGCCTTGGCCGCCAGCTTTTGTGCTGCACAAGAAAATGAAGTCTTCGCTTCCTGGAGCGTTGAATCTGTCAATCATTTCCTGTCTCAATTCAGTCTTAACTGATCCATCGAGTCTCTCGAACTTGTAGCCTCTGTAAACAAGATAGTCCTGAATGATATCGAGCATCATAGCGAACTGAGAGAACAAAATAACTCTGTGTCCGTCACTTTTCAGCTTCGCGAGAAGTTTATCGAGCAAAATCATTTTTCCTGCAGATCTTATGAGTGATTCGTTAATGAATCTAGCATCTAGTGGATGATCAGGATCCATCTTCATCATCGCCTTCCTTTCAATTAGAATCTGGTCTTCTGCGCCTTTGATTAAATATGGATGATTGCAGACTTTTCGCAATTCCATGGATATGTTTATCAAGTTCGTCGTGTTAGATGAGTGAGCGCCTCTATGCAGATACTCTATGTTCTTAGAGTAGATGTTTTGATAGTAAGCTCGTTGATGGCTCGTCATTCCGCACTCTATAATCACTTCTTCTAAAGGAGCCAAAGATTTTTCGACGTCGCCTTTGAGGCGGCGAAGCATAAGAGGCGACAAAATGCTCTTGAGCTCTTCTATTTGATCGGCATCATTCAAAACACCGAATTTTTCTTTGAATTCTTGCATATCGTTGAATCTTTTTTCATCTAAAAAGTTTAGAAGCGACCAAAGTTCTTGTGTGTTGTTCTGCAGTGGTGTACCTGTCATGAGGAGTTTGAATTCACCTTTATATGCATGCATTGTTGTTGATAATTTGGAATCAAAATTCTTTAATCTGTGAGCTTCATCGACAATAATGGTTTGCCATACAAATTTGTCTTCAAATAGCTTAGCTTCTTTGACAGCATATTCGTATGTCGTCAATAATACATTAAATTTTGGAATTGATGTTTCTGGATAGAATAGATCGTATTTGATCAATGCATGGCGCTTATCTTTGCTTCCATAGAATGCCACAACGCGTAAATCGGACCAATCTTCAAGTTCTCTTTCCCAATGTGGAATTGTTGTGAGAGGAGCCAAAATAAGGAACGGTCCGTTGTTCTTCTGCTTCTTGTGAAGGTAATTAAGGAATATAGAAGCCTGGCAAGTCTTTCCAAGACCCATTTCATCAGCCAAAATCGCGTTTTTGTTGTGATACCACGAATTCACGAAGAAATTTAGACCCTCCAGCTGGTATGAGCGGACTTTCTTGCCAGATTTGGATGGCTCATATGTAGTAATTGGCTTATAATCTTCTGGCTTTGGACGCGGTGGAATAAAGCGCGATTTTTCATCAGGAATCTGATTTTCTCTGTTGTACTGCTCGATTAAGTCGTTCAACAAAGGCGAAACAGGTTCATAAGTGAGCTCATCGTAATCAAGACCTTTCCACTTGACAATGTAGAATGTAACGTCTTCTATAACCTCTGTGCCGACGACTTTTTCTGGTTGTAAGTAATCTTCTGGGAAAAATGGCTCTTTTGGTGGATTATTCGCGTAAACTTTAAGATATCGAGCAAGTAGTTGCTTAGCCTTGTTCGTGAGCAGCTCCTGCTCAGACATCCACTGACAATGGCGATAAGACTTGTTTCTTAATTTGACAAAATATTCATTTGCTGTGCCGTCAATTGTCTTGCGGTGCGAGAAAATCTTCTGAATAAGTCCTTTCTTTTTCGGAAGTTCTTCTTCGAATTCCTCGTCGCCATCTTCATTTACGATTATTTTCCCTTTGTGTGGCCTTGTATGCATCTTTGATTCATCTGAAGATAGAGACGAGTCTGACAATGTCTCTTCAGTTGTTGACATTTCTTCAGTTGAATCAGTTCCAGAGTTTTCCATTTTTTTCTGTAAAGAGCTAAATTTTGTGTACGTTAACGCCACAAAAAATCGTTTTCTCATCCATTTTCGCTATCTATACACTCTAATAAGTTGATATTTCGATGAAAAAATGTCTGACTTAAATTAAATAGATTGCCCGCTAAAAAGTGTCAGAAATTGGATTTTCCCGCGCTGGCATGTAAAGTGTCAAAAATACATCATTTTGACAAACGCGTTGCAAAGCTGTCTAATTGCTTTTTCTAAATATAAAAATTGCATTTTCATACTCTTTATCTCGTGTAGAAGCAATTAATGATGTTTTTAAGTAAAAATATGTTTTAATATTGGGATTTTTCTTTCAACATCATCTTACTGTGCTAGTTCTTAGATATCATTATCATAGATACTCAATGATGTATATATTATTAGTTTGAGTCATATTTATCAGCAACATCGAATTTTCATTACTAAATATTTTGATTCTTGTTTTACGCTAGTGAAATGCCAAAAACTAATGATGCATGTGGGAAATTCTTAAGATATTTTCTGAAGTTGCATTATAGCCTCATTAATAAAAATCTACCAATTATTGAATTTTTTTTTTTTGGAATGTTAATAATGAGGGAACAGATTTGTTATCGATATGTGTGAATAAATATTGTTGGATTTTGAGTAAACATACAAACAATTGTTTATAATTTATATGATGGATTTTTGTCGAAAAAGTCGAAGGCATTATCAAGCATCCTCTGTGTCTCATAGTCGTGATCGAAATAGTAATCAGGAGGGAAACATTTTGGAGTAACTAAGCAAATATCAAATAATTCTTCGTATTCACTTGGTATTTTAGGATCCCTGTCATGTGTTGGTTCAGACATTCTTGGTGGTTTAAAGTGATAAACGTCTAGATTTTCTTTAACAATCCTGCGAGGTGGATTTGGTGCTAAATTAGTTGAAACACTTGCTGAATTAGCGTGCTTAATCTCTTGTGGACGTGGAGGAAGGCTTACCGGCTTTTCTTCTTTAATTGGTGGTGCAGGTGGAGGTGGACTTGCTGGAGGAGGTGTAATTTCCACAGAAAGTTGTGCTTCTTCTTGCACTGGTTTCGGTGGCTCTGGTGTAGCTTCTTCTACAGGATCAGAAAAAATATTATTTACATTAATTCCGTGATTTGTTAATACATATTGATTTCTAATTGTGATAATCTTTTCGTTAATCAATTTGGGTGGCTCACCACCTACTTTGTAGTTCGGAAAATAAATAGGGCCAGTATAAAGTTGACCCCAGGGGAAATTCATATGATTTTGACAAATAATTCTGAAAAATTGCCAAATAAACTCAAAATATGACATATAAATTCTAATATTGTCAAAAATATATGAAAATCAGTTATATGTTTTTCGACTAATCATTAGTGCGCAGACTATATCATATCAAGACTGGCCATATATATAACATTGAAATCGATAATATGAATTTAAAAATATAATAATGAAAGAAATTAGGTTTGTATAATTACAATATGTTTAAAGTACATTATAAAACAAATACAATAATTGTGATGAATTTTGATATAAGATATTTCTCGAAATATGTGTTTTTTGTTGAAGTAATTAGGCTTATTCGATTACTGACTTCTTGAGTGATAGCAATAACAATATAAGACAGGCAGCAACTGAGATTATTGGCAAAAGTGTAAAGTGAATTGGCCTTCCTTGTGCGATTTGGCTCTGAATTTTGTGTAATCTGTTTGTGAGTTCTTCTATTTTCTCATCAACTTTCTGTTGGCGCCTCTGTATTTCGTCATTTGTAATTTCGCTCATTTATTAAATTTGTCACTTTTAGATTTTTCTTGTCACTTTTTGCGTATTATCACGACAACTTCATCATTCATGAAAATCTTTTTCTGGCCGCTATTTTCACAATTTGTTGATGAAGACTCTTATTATTTATTCACTTAGTTTATAGTATTATATTATATATCCTTTTTAAACAGATTCCTGTGACAAAACAATATTTGTTGAATGCTAAGATTCATTTTCGTTTTTATTCCTTCTTTATATGCATAAATTGCGCGTAGATAAATAAGCGATAAATAGTTTTTAAATAGAACAACTCGTGTACTTCAATCTTCAACTAATTACATAACAAATTGTTCGCTAAAATAAGTTCAATAGATGTCAAAAAAAAAAAAATGAAAATAATATAAATTTATGATTTACGAATAGTTTTAAAGGTACTGAAGAAGGATTGTGTGATCCTCGGAGCCAGAAACCATCATCTTCTGGTCCTTGTTGACTCTAACCATGTTAACCTTCTCAGCGTGCTTCTGGAATTCCTTGCCGAGTTCAATCTTCTTTGATGAAGCGTTGTATGATCCGAGCATAACTCTGCCGTCCATGAAGCCGAGTGCGAACTTGAATCCTGGAAGCATATCAATAGCAGTGACGCAGCCAATCTTATCGTTGCATGCGAGCTTGCCATCTCTCTCATAGATAGACAAACCATTCTCTGCGCCGACGATAACATAGCCGCTCGTTTCATCCCAAGCGACGCAGTAAGCCTTGACGCCGAGCTCGACCCTTGTAAGAACTGTGCCGTTCTCAGCATCGAAAATTCTGAGGACGCCATTGATGCATGTTGCAGCGACTGCTGTGTCATCTGGTGCAGCAGCGAGGCCAGTGACAGCGACTTTTCCGACTGTGACATCACCGGCTGGTGTTCCTGAGTTGAATCTTCTCTTCTTGTCTTCGCCGCGTGTTCTCACGACGACGCCACCTCTGTCATCACCAGAGGCGATCCACTGCTTGCCGACGGCGATCTTTGTGAGCTCTCTGAAGTGGCCCATGTACTGTAAGACATCTGGCCACCTTGTGAGCCACATTGATGTGCCGGGAGGAATGTCATCGAAGACGAAATCGCTGCCAGTCAACTTGAGAGAAGAGTTCTCTGTCTCAGAGTACTCGACATCGACAGACTGGTATGTCGGGAGGATCTTGTTCTGTAGAGAAAGAGGAGCGACAACAGATGCGAATGGAAGATCGAGCTTTGAAAGTGGCTCGCCGATGAACTTGGCGAAGTTCGATGTAGGCTGAAGAACTCTGATGATCTTTTCGTCTGAGCAGAAGCCGAACTTGTCTTCCTCGATCTGAGCGACATCGTGGATCGTGTGGCCGTGGATGAGTGGGCGAGCGAGCTCAACGAAAGCGCCGTCAACGTTGCCGAAGACGCGGGCGACTTTGTCGAGACCTGTTGAAATAAAGTAGTTGTCCGATGACCAGCAGACCGAAGAAACAGTGTCGAAGTGGCCGGAGAAGCAGCGAACTGGCTTTCCATCGATCCAGTGCGAGAATGTGCCGTTCCTGGAGTTGGAAATGATGTCGCGTGGGCCGAGAAGGCGGCATGCGATCATACCTGATTGATCATCAACGACAGATGTTGATCCGAGACGGATTGAAACATCGTAGTCTTCTTCTGATGCTGTCCAGAGAAGGACTTGGCCATCGAAAGAGCATGAGCAGAGTGTTTCGCCCTTCCAGAAATCGATACCATTAACCCAATCTGTGTGGCCGCAAAGAACGTTCTGTAATGCGACATTGAGCTCAGCGTTAGCGAAGTGGAGTACAGATTGTGTATCAATTGTAACACCTAAGTTGATGAGTTGTGTAGAATCGTATGGTGTGATCTTCCAGACGCGAACTGTACGGTCCTGGCTGGCAGATCCGAAAAGAATTGTGCCCTTTGCATCGACAGCGAATTTGATTGACTGGCACCATGCATTTCCGGCCAAAACGACTTCAGACTTTGTATCTGGAATGATTAAATGGATTGGTCCGTCTGGATGTGCCATGCCGAGGATCATCGAGTCGTGTGTTTCGAGGATTGCTAATCCAACAGCACGCATATCTGGTGTTTCGAGTCCTGATGGCTCTAGCTTCGTATCTTTAAGCTTGAGTAATGCTGTGCCCGTAAGTGCTGTGCTGATGAATACGTAGTTCTTTGAAACAGCGAGGCGGTGGATAGACGATTTAAATGTTTTCTCTTCGAATTGTTCGCCTGTTGTAGGATCGAAAATCATTAAACTGCCTTCTGAAGTACCGACAACGATGTTGCCGTCCTCAGTGAACTTAACGCAGGTGATAATACCTTTGTGAAGTGGAATATATTGTACTGTTAAGTAATTTTTGAGACTTTGAACAAGAACACACGAGCCTGAGCCGTAAGCAAGCAAACTGCCCTTAGCATCCCAGGAATCTGGGTCTGCATTTGCACCTCCGAATGCCTGCATTAAAATTTTTGCCCCCTCTTTTTTTTTTTATAGTGAGCCACTTAGATTTTGGATATTTTAGTGTGTATTTCAGGATTGATGATTGTTTTTGCCATTAAATGGCATAATTTTTGTCCGATTTTAACAAAATAAGAAATTTTTCAAAAAAATGGTGGCGGAATTTTGTATTGAATGTTAGAAATTAATATATTCGTTGTCTGCTTTATCTATAGATAGTGCAAAAAGAAAATTTTCGAAAATTCATGAATGTTTTAGAAAATTAAAAAAAGACTTGCACTGCCCGGGAATCGAACCCGGATCAAAAGCTTGGAAGGCTCTCATGATAACCACTACACTAGCAG
>MRSU01010623.1:0-14263 GCA_008369845.1 Trichomonas gallinae
CCCCATGGGCGTCGCTCTGACTGGCTGATATGAAGCACTTTTTCAAATTTTGTAAACCATTCAAACCTACCCCCTTAAGCATTGATATATTTATCTCAAGCAGAACTATTTCACCACCGCACAATGAAACTGACACATTTTATTTTATAATATGGATATGTTTCACAACCTTTAAATTGGCGAATAGTATTGATAAAATTGTTATCAAAACAATATAAAAAAAAGTTAAAGAAGAGAGTTATGGTTATCTATTTATTATTAATAATTAAACATTAGTAATATATTTGTAAGTATTTGAAAATATATATAGATTGAACAACGCAAGCAATCAATCAAGAATTTCTGAAAGGGCGCCAATAGCTGAATTTGACTTTGGCTTTGGTTTTGGCTTTGAATAATTTTGATTTTCGCTAGGATGTTTGTAAGATTTAGACTTTTTATCTTTTGTTGGTGTTGGCCTTGGTGAATCTGTCGCATGTCCTTGTGGGAACTCATATGGCTTGGAATTTGGTGTCGTTTGCTGTTCTTTAGCCGGCGATGGCGTAGATGGAACATCTGGTTTTGGCTGTGGGTTAAATGAAGGAGCAGATGATGGCTGAGGGTTGAATGAAGGAGTAATACTCTCCGGTGCAGGTGATGGCTGGAATTGGCGAACACTTGGCTGTTGTTTTGGTGGCGTACTTGCTGGAATTGGCTGTATTTTTCTGTTTGCAGGTGAAAAACTTTGCTGTTGGTTCTGATACGCGTAGTGTTCGTTTTTAGTGAAATTTTGCTTTGGATGGCTTTTATTTTTATTAAAATATGGCGAATTTGAATCATCAGCTCTAGGTTGTGTTTTTGGCGATTGATATGTTTTCGGTCTGAATTCTTTGTGAATGTCTTGTTTGGCTTTTCCATAAGAATTTGGCACAAACGAATTCTTTCCTTGCTTGTACGGCTTTTTAGATTCATTCTTAATATCAATATAATCGTTCTTATATCCCTCGTCAAAAGGAGGACGATCGCCAGCAATGCTGAATTCTATATTCATTATAATTTTTTTTCCTATATATTTGGCACGTTTTAGTTGAAAAGTGACGAATTTACCAAAAAGTGACGGATTCGTTCAAAAGTGACATTTTGGGACATAATTAAATAATTTCATGAGTTTCGGCAAAAAAACAGGAGCCACGGGAAAAAAAACAGACTATAGCATTCCTCTGGCTATTCGAAACACTGAGATCAGCAATACAACAATATCCGATTTAAATTCGTCTTATCAATTATCTTGCGTCGCGTTTTCTACATGGGAAGGAACTATGGGCGTTATTGACCTTGAAGATAACAAAATGGAAGTCGTCGTTAGCTCAACGGCAAGTGGAGCATCATCATCCAGCTTCGCATCGTCTTCTGGCGGGTTTGGATCGGGTACAAGTAGCTTTGGATCAACTACTGGTGGTTTTGGAAGCACAGCATCAAAAACTACTACATCAGCCAAGACAACAACATCAACTATGTCAGCAGCGAAGAAACAATGGCCAATTTTAAGATCCTGTTTCCAAGATAATAAAAGTGAGCCAGATTGTTTCTTTGGATCTGCAAATGGAGAAGTTTTTCGATTCTCAAATTTGCAGAAGAAGCTCCAGCCGCTTTTCCGCTGCGGTGGTCCTATTGTTGGCCTTAGATGGTGCTCAAAGTTTAATCAGTTATATGCTGCAGCCCTTAATGAGAAAATTTATATTTACCAAGAAGGACAAGTTAAAATCGAAAAGATTCAACTCGAAGATAGACCAATTAATTTAGTAATTGCCGATACAATATTAGTCACAGTTACTGTTAAAGGCTTGGTTTATATTATATCAGCTGGAAATCAAACACCAAAACCGCAAAAATATACATTAAGCGAATTATTGAATGAAGTTGATTGGAGCAATAAAAAGATTACTGCATTTGATCTCTGTAAAACAGCAAAATCAAATGAATTCGTGCTACTATTGGGAGATTCTACTGGAAATGTATATAGATTCAAAATAACAGATGGCTTATATTCGGGCTACTTGAAAACGCCAAAATCTCCAACTACAGCACCAATAACTCATATTATTGCTTTTGAAGACTGCACCTTCTTATATTTTGCAGAATTAAATGTTTTCATAGGAACTCTCGATGATGTTGATTATGTTTCAAAGAATATTAATTTCATGAAAGAAAATAAATCAATGGGAATTGTTGCAGCTACACCCTTAACATTTACCACAAATGAACAAGATGATGATAAAGTCAACAAATGCCTCGTGTGCATTGGATATAACTGGCAATATGGAGCAGGATATGCTCTGACTGCTAGACTTCCTCAGCCATCATTCTACATTATATACAATCAAAAGAAGGTTTAAATAGAATAAATATAGATTATAGAACTTTGTTTATAAAAAAAGATATAATAATTTTTTTTCTTTTTCTAGAATTTTGATTAAGTGTAGCAATAACACATGCATTACTGTGAAGAATTATGTGACATCTGAATTGATCTAATTTAAGTGAATCGTGTGATTTTGTTTGATTTGTATGATACACATTTCCAATTGGATCCTTTCACTCCAGAATTCGACAAATATCATGTACGTGCACAATCATCAAAAAATATCATGAAAATTAGATATAAAATATAAATCTATTGTACTTATTAAACTATTAATTTATTCTATTTATAACAGCTGCAAATGATAACAATAACACTTTATAAGAAATCATTCATATTTGATTTCCATTCCGTCTCATAATCAACATTGACTCTTTCCTCACCAAAAAAATCACCAATACAAAGCTTTGAGACAGTGGAATTTGCATGAGAAATATATTGCAATTTATGTTCTCTAGGAATTACATATGGAACCAAAAATATTGGCTCCTTGTTTTCAACATGTGGTAAAGAAAAGATTCCTAAGTATCCACGGCCATGAATTACAGTAAAACAATATTCTTGTTTTTCAAAATCGTAACCGTGAATATATGCGAGCTTCTGTGCTGAGATTTTGCCATTTTTATAAAGCGAGTATTTAAGCTTTGAATTTTCTGGAACCATTTCGATATCTAAATAATATTGTTCCAAATAATCTTTAGTTTCATCAGCCAAAAATGCGAAGGTAGATGATGTTATGTTTCCACAGAACGTAAGTGACCATTTCTTTCGATTTCGGTTTGTATTATATTCAGCTGAAGAATCAGTGCCAAAAATTAAAGATTTATTAACAGTTTCGACGTTATATGTTGTCCATGGTTTTGATAATTCCGTATCGAATGTCAAACACTCATTTTCTGACCTCGATAAGCAAAAACTCACTAAAAGAAACATCCCTAAAAAATAATGAAAACAAAATCACATGAAAATAATGAAATAAGTAAGTATAACAACAATAAGTATGGAATGTCGAACAAAGCTATCTTTGAGTTTACGTGTCAAATATGTCATGCAATTTTATCGAATTTGTCATGTAAATTATTTATCAAATGTATTATTATGATTATTTTCAAAACATAAGCCTCATAATGATAGTTTTCGCACAATTTTCGCGCGCCTAATAATTAAATAGGGAACCACATACCTCAAGTCTCTCCATTAATAAAGATCTACCATTAAACTATATGCTACATATGCTTTTCACACTCCTACACATTACTAGAGCATAGAATTGTTGAATAATAAAATTATATATTATTTTTTCAGGAAATATGTATATTTGTTATATTGGATGAGCACATATATTTGCATTTAAAAGAGAGTGTTAATGTGTATATTTTTATGCTTTATTCCTTTTCTCGACAACTTTGTCCGAATCTAGACAACTTTTGGCGTGGACCGACAGTTTTGTCCGACCACTCTGCTATATTTGATTTTTAGGATAGGAGTGAATCTGACTGTCAACCCTCAATTTTAGCTTACAAAATAATAGCACCACATGAAACGTTGCATTTCTGTAAAAAAAATTATTAGTTAAAATAATTCAAAACAAACAATTTATTTATGGCAAGAGTGCGTTCCATCTGTCAAGAAGGACTTGGTCTTCACCATTTGGTCTTAGTGTCTTCCAATTTATCAATTCAAGCTGAACTTTCGTTGCGAATTCATCCATGTCATTAAACCTTCTTGATAACTTTGAGTCTGGGGTTTTTTCGATTTCTTTCTTCCTGGCAACGAGCAACTGGTTTAGTTTAGACAGTAAGTCTTTCTTCTTCTCTATTTTCTCAAATGTATTCCTGATTTTAGAGCGTTTATCAACCCTTTGTTGCCTCAACTCATCAACAAAATCGACGAGATCATTATTTGGCTTTCTCGGCTCTACTCCATGCAGCATGTCAATTCTTTCTCCCTGCTTAAGAAACATCTTCTCCAGCTGTATTTGGTATGACCTTATTTTGGCGAATAGGATTCCATTCTCTCTTGTTGCTTTCGCGATATCTGTCCTAAGTAGCTCTGATGCACTATTCACTCTGCTTATTTCACATCTTAGACTTTCTTCGGACTTTACTTGCCTCATTGCAGCTATCTGCGAAGATATTCTCACGCCGCGCTCTTGGTTAAAGTACATATTGCATAAAACGCATTTTGATTTCGATTCTTTTGGTTCGATTATTTCTATTTCATCAACTTTTTCTAAATCATTGATCTTCTGTTCTATCTCTTCTGCCTTCTTTTCCTTTTCTTTGATGGTTAGATTAAGATTATTTGTATATTCTTCATATTCTTTGATTTCTTTAAGAACTTTTTCTTTTTCCTGCGTCAGCATCTCTAATTTCGTTTTAGCAGTCTTTGTTCTTTCTTCCATTTCTGCATCAAAATCATCAATTTTTGATTTCAGTTGTTCGAACAATTTATCGATCTTAGGTTGAGTATTTGGGTCAAATGTTAGTGTCTCTGGAGTTGAGCCTTCAATTATTACTGCATTTTCAGTATTTTGTTGCTTTACATCTAATTTCATATATTGGATAGATAATTGGGATATACTTTCTGTTAGTTTCACATGCTCATCGTGAAGAAGCAGATATTGTTCATTTACATTGTATTGAGAATTTATTACATCGCGTAATTGTGTTTTAATCTCTTCTAATGAATTATCGCATGACTTTTGTAGTTGGTATTTATAATTTGTCATTTCTGTTTCCTTATCTTTGATTTTTTCTTCTTGATCTTTGATTTTTTTCATTTTTCCTTCTGAATATGCCATTGCACTTTGTAAATCTGCAATTTCCATCTCAATTCTATCGATTTCATTTGTGTATTTTGATATTCTCTCTTCTCGTTTTCTCGTTAAATTATTTAATGCGATAAAATTTGGTAAATCTGAGTATTTGCTTGTGCATATAGTTTGCTTTTCGCCAAGCTTAACTTCTTTAGCTTCTATGTTTGTTATATAACTTTTATATTCACTAATTTCGCTATCATAGTGTAACAATCGCTCCTTTGCGGAATGTGCATCTTCTGTAAGTTTATTTCGCTGTTTAACTAAGTTTTCTATTTCATCATGAATAGTTTTTAATTTTTCTGTGTAAAAATTTTGAAAATTGTTCATATCATTTCGTAATTCTTTCTCTTTTGCATCATTCTTTAGTTCTTGAAACTTGATTCTCGATTTTAAATGTTCTTCGTACGAAATCAATTTTTCAACATGAGATTGAAGGTCAGAAAGTTTTTGGTCAACATCAATGTGAACATTGAACCTTTTCTTTATTTGAGTGCCTCCTTTATTAATCGTTTGAGTGATGGAGCGCTCAAACTTTGACATCAATAAAATCTCTAAACGTGCACTAAAAAGGTGACATTATTCCTGTAAAGTGTCAAAAGTCAAAAATATTTAACCTTATATGTGATTTTCTTCTGATAAATTTTGCTTCCCTATAAACCGAATTTGGACACATAAACTTGCTATCATTAAGTGCTATATAGATACTTCAAAGTCTGAGAAATGTTATTGTTTGATCTAGTCTTACCCAATGATTAATTTAACTTCATAAAAATGAAAAGAAAAAGAATACGAAATTCTAGAAAATTAACCTTATTTTGTAATTATTGCCCCTGCTTAATTTTTATTTTCCCTATTTTGTTAAAAAAAACAAAACTGACATCCCCGACCCTATTTTAATTTTTTTGCCCTTTATAGAATAACCTTATTTGCCGAATTGGAATCATCCCCTGTTAAATTTTTTACCCCCTGTTTTAGAAAGAACGATAAAGAACAAAAATTTTCCTATAATTATGGAAGCCACTGCATCACAACGTGATACATTCTATAGAGCAGCAAAACAGGAAGGATGGAGAGCCCGCTCTGCATTTAAGTTAATACAGGTAGCTGATCACTTCAGATTATTCGATAATGTTACCAGAGTTGTTGATCTTTGCGCCGCACCAGGTTCTTGGTCACAGGTTTGTGCACAGAAACTCTCAAAAGTGCCTAATAGCGCTATTGTTGCTGTTGATCTTCAGCCAATGGCACCAATTCCAGGTGTGATTCAAATTCGTGGTGATATTACTTCAAAAGAAACAGCTCAACAAGTTATTGACGCTATGAACGGCAAGAAAGCTGACTTAGTTATTAGCGATGGTGCACCAGATGTCACTGGTTTGCATGATCTCGATGAATACATGCAGAGCCAGCTTGTATTTTCAGCCTTCAACATTGCATGCTTCATGTTACGTGAAGGAGGAACATTCATGGCTAAAATTTTCACTGGCCGTGATATTCAAGATTTGTATTCTTCACTTTCTCCTTTCTTTGAGACAGTAACATCTATGAAACCGCGTGCTTCTCGTGTTGCTTCCCTCGAATCTTTCGTTGTTTGTCAGGGTTTCAAACTTCCTGAAGGATATACTCCAATTTTGACATCAGACCCACAGACAGACTTTGAGGCATCATCTCCACTATCTCCTTCTTTTGTTGCTTTTGGAGATCTTTCTGGATTTGATAAATCACAGGACAAAATAGATTGGTAAGATAAAGAATAGAGTTGTTTTATTATAAATCAGGCATTTTTCATAGCATAATTTCATTCCGAACTATCTATCGATTATGAAAAGATTGATAAAATAAAATCGCAGTGAATGAATTTGATTCTTGACATGTAAGGGTTTTATTTAAAAGAAAGAACAACAAAACAAATGAAAGAAAAAGTAAATGTAGTAACAACTAATTAGCAACAACCTTCTGAATTCTTCTTTGGATTCTTGGATTTCTGATCAAGTGAAATTGCAGTGAATGTAACGTTTTTAGGCATCGAATTTAAGATGTATTCTGATAATTCGTCGATATTGGTGTTATCCTTTGCTGATGTGTTGAAGAATTTGATATCATGAACGCGAGCCCATTCCTCTGCTTCTGAAAATGGAACTTGAATTTCATCAACTAAATCTGACTTATTTCCAATCAAAACGAGGAGCGCACCAGGCTGGGCTAAAGAAATGAATTCTTCATGCCATGATGGTAAGGCTTCGAACGATCTTCTGTTTGTTACATCGAAAACTAATAAGCCACCCATCGCGTTATGATAATAGACACTATTTAATGCTCTATATCTCTCTGCGCCAGCTGTATCCCATATTTGAATGTCTTGTTGGCCTTTGGCCGGGTCTCCATTCAATATGTAAAAAGCAGTCGCAACAGTTGGCTTAGTTTCTTCCCATTTTCCTTTGCACATTTGGAAGACAATTGATGTCTTTCCAACTGATGAGTCACCAATCATAACAAGCCTAGGTAATTGGCTCTGCATTGTTTATATAAAAAAAAATTTTTGGTTGTTTTTGTAAACTTTGATAAAATGATCGTAATAGTTAATAAATATGCTATCCAAAACTTAAAATTGTTTTTGTTGTCAAATCGGAAAACTTTACAATGTCAAAATGTCAAATGTAATATAAATTATACGAGAATCTTGCATTTTTTAAATCATCGAGGTGAATTCGTTCGCAGATGCAATATATGGTGATTTTAATTTATATGTGCATACTACAGACTGCATCGGTAGACGAAAAAATGCAAAAAATGAATTTTGATTTTGTTAAAAATGATAATTTACGTGTCAGAAAAGTTATCGCTTCTCAATTTATTTGATATATCTTTTTGCTATGCGGCCTACATCATGTTTGGTTTCTTATTCGTTATTTTCTATTATTTATGTTAACTTTATTCCTTATTTGAAATTTAATATCCTAAATAAAGAGTTTTATTAATTTTCATCTTTCATTCACTTCTACTCATGTTTATCTTTTCATTTTAGTATGACAAATTAGTTGATAACAAATATTCATGAAGTCTCTAAATTTGATATTCTCCATTATAAAAAATGATTTATATCTTAATTTCTGTAAATTAAAATTATATTTCAAATATATAAATAATATTATTACTATATATATTATTTATATATAACATTAAATTGAAATCATCTATTGTAGTTATTTGTAAAAATTTCACTTTTGTTATTCGAGATTTAGATTAAATAAGAATGACGACTGTTGTCTTCTTAGCCGCAATGAAGGAGGAAGAAGCGGCAATCCTTGAAAAATTCAAGAAAGTCAGTGAACTCAAGCAAGAAAAAGTCCAATCTTACACATTTAATGTCTTCCAAGTTGAAAAAGTTAAAGTTATTGTCGCATTATGCGGATGCGGCAAGGTAAACGCATCAATTGTCACAACACTATCAATTGTTACGTACAATCCTACATATCTCATTAACTGCGGAGTTGCTGGAGGCTTCGAAAAAACACAAAAGATCTTGGATTGGGTTATTTCTACAGAATTTATCTATCACGACGTAGACATTGAATGCCTTGGATTCAAACCAGGTCAATTGTTAGGTGAACCACAGCGATATCCATCTTCTGAAAAATTAGTTAATTTAATCAAGGAATTACAAAAAGAAAACGAATTCCCAATGAAAATCTTTTACGGAACAATTGCATCTGGTGATCAATTCATATCCAAGCCAGATCAGGTTTCAAGAATTCAAAATACTTTTCCAGAAGTTATCTGTGTTGAAATGGAAGGATGTGCTATAGCCCATGCATGCTCTAAATTTAATGTTCCTGTTCTCGCTATCAGAGCTTTATCTGATATTGCAGTCGCTGAGCATGATAACTCTGTTGATTTTACTAAGATGTGCATAATTGCTGCGGAAAGAGCTGCCAATTTAGCTGACCTTATCGTCAAGAAGTTAAATCTCTAAGAATAAAATTTCTTTCAAAAAAAAATCTAAATATAGATTAAATAGTTTGTTTTTATTCTTTATGTGTTTAACTTTTTCATTTTAGCTGAAAGTTAATCAAATGAATGGCCACCAATTGTTTAGTTTGGAGGCCATAAGTAAGCTAAAACAGAATAACTCGGCGATAAATAGACAGCAAACATCTGGAAAGCCTGTTTTGAAGCCTATGAAGTTATCTGCTTCAAACGCTATTCAAAGCTTAACGAAACCAAAAGATAACTTAATAAAATTCACGTTTGGAACAGGTATATACTTTGAATCAGTAGTTAGTTC
The DNA here is from genome assembly GCA_008369845.1 of Trichomonas gallinae. Lineage (NCBI taxonomy): Eukaryota > Parabasalia > Trichomonadida > Trichomonadidae > Trichomonas > Trichomonas gallinae. Next base: position 9,508 of record MRSU01010623.1, read on the forward strand.
AGCAAAATTTGAAGAAATAACGACATTCAAAATAAAAATTCAACAGAAAAGGGTCGAAACAATAAAAACTACAGATGAAGAAGCTATTGATAGCTCAATTAATGAAGAAAATTCATTTAAATTAGAGAATAATGATAATAGCGAAGCAAATGAAACTCACATATTCAATGATGCCGCGAAATTATATTACTTCGTTAAAGATGACGATTCTAAAGGCAGATACGCAGAAAGATGCAACGGAATCATTCATCTTAATCATGGAGCAGATTATGATAGAATAGTAATGAGAAACTCGATTGGATCTGTCTGCCTGAATTGTAGACTATTCAAGAAAATGAATCCAACAGATGTTAACTCAAATACGATTAGATTATTAGTTACTGATCTTCAAAACGAATGTCAAATTGCCTTATTACGATTTAAAGATCAAAACCAAAAGAAATCATTCCTTAAGTCTATTAATGATTTATTATCAAAATTATAACCTAAAATGTATGTATTTTTCTATCATTATCTACTTTACTTGGTGACTTCTTTTCAATATTCATGTATTTCATTAGTTCTTTATATAATATTTCATGCAAATATATTGTGAATAAGAAAAGCTTTAGTCTTTATAATATATGTCAAGCTCATTATGAATATTTTAAATAATAAATATGAGTTGATAATTTTGGGAGAAAAGACGAGAATGAAAATTTGTCTTTACGTGACAAGATTTTTGGTTTATTTGTCAGAAATTTTGGATGGCGAAGTTGATAGCTTGTAGCCAAGAATATATCATTGCTTCTTCATTGCCGAACAAGCTTACAATTCTCAACAAAGATTGCAATGTCGTAAGTGAAATGGAATTTGAAGCAGATTTGAATTGCATCGCCGCAGATAAAGACAGAATTGCTGTTGCATTGACTAACAAGGAAATTGTCATCATCAAATGCGAGGGTGAAGGAAAGTTCACTCAAACAACCAGAGCAACGGCAGAAAGAATCGGTGAAGAATTAATTTTCGCAGATTATAAAGGAAAGGACTCTTTATTGCTCAACGATGGCGGAGACATTTTTGCTTATGATATCTCAACGATGAACAATCCGGCCCTTTTAATGGGACACATCGCTACAACAACAGCATTTGTACTTTCACCAGATCACAAAGTTATGGTTACATCGGACAGAGATGGAAGAGTTCGCTTCTCCAAGTATCCAAATGCCTATGATATCCTTAATTTCGGCTTAGAACACGAAGAATTTGTTACAGATCTTTGCTATCTTCCTTCTGGTGAATTGTTATCAGCAGACGGTGATGGACAGATTATGAAATGGGATAAGGATGGTAAATGGCTAGCAACTGCTAAGATTTATAATCCAGAAACAATTATCACACAGATTTGCTATGTCAACAACCATGTTGCTGCCATTGCTGAACAAAATTCATCAATTTACATAATTAACGCAGAAACACTTGAAGTTGTCGAAAAATTACAGATTAATCATCAGCCACTCTGCCTTGCTGCTTTTAATGATGATATTATTTGTGGATGCAATGGAGAGCTTGTCAGAGTGACAGGAAACCAGGTTGCTGCCGTTAAAGGATTTGATCAAGCAATTGATCCAATGCCAACAAAAGCTAAAAGCCGTGTCATGTTTAAGCAAGTTCTGCATAGAAATGAAAAATCTGGTGAAGTTTATGATATCTGGCGCCATCCAGAAAACTTCAAAGAATGAGACTCAACTCACTCAACATTTTGATATAAAGCATATAATTATATATTCTCTTAGCTTTTTAGCTAGTGATATTTATATTATCAATATATCTAGGGATGTGCGAACTGGCCGTTTAGTGATGAATTCGCTGATTTAGTTATTGTATGGTTCACATATTCGGCGTGGACGCGGCATCATCATTACCGGAGGCCTGGGGCCACTCAATCAACAATATCCATTTCTCTTCTCTTTTTCTTCTTTTCTTCTCTCATTCTCTTTTTTTCTTATTTTTCATACTCAATATAATGGTAGAAATGACTGAGAAATTGATATTCAAGTTATATAATATGTTATAGAACTCTCAAGCAAATTTAGTTAAAAGATGAAATATTTCTTGAGAAAATCCTAATTTTGGTAGAAAAAGAATAGAGTGAGAAAAGCAGTAACAGAATTTTTTGGAAGAAGATGAATTAATGGTAAAATAAATGAAGATAGAATCAATTTGTAAACTTGAAGGTATCGAATATATATATGTATTCTCAAAATGCTTGAGTCTTATTACTTCTACCCAATACTCACTTTCTGTCCATAAGTATTAATTTGACAAATAAAATGTTTACATGGTATAAATTGCCACGTAATTTTTTGAAAAGACGTTTATCTTCAATGGAAATATCTGGAAATCGACTTTCTCATATACAGCAATATTTAGAGAACCATTTCAACTTGGTTTCGTTTGATCAGATTTCCAGGCAAATGGTAAAGCATCACATTTCATCAAAATTCCTTAAGGAAAGAATTAACGAAATATTTCTCAACATGTTAATACAAGAAAGAGAGGCTTACAGGCTAAATATTGAATCAGAAAACAGAGCATTGAGTCATCAAAAAAAGCAACTCGATGCTAGGATTGATACAAAAGTTAAAAGAATCGAACGACATATTGACAACGCTTTAGAAGAGAACAAACTTGTTCAACAGAAACTAAGTCGTGTAAAGTCGTTACAATGCGAATATCAAAACCGCATGGAAGAAGAAAATCTCAAGATAAACCAACATTATAAAAATCTCGAGCAAGAAATTCAAAATCTCAATAAGCCTATATCTGTATTACGTGAAAGGATTCACCAAATGCAAAATGAAGTAAGAGAACTAAAAGATGCACATAAAACTTATCTTTCAACGGCAAGGACACAATTCAACGATAAAAGAGAACAATATATAGATAAGTATGATCTTTTAAAGAAAGAATATATGAGTACGCCAGCAATAACAGAATACGATCAAAAATTATTTAACGAAAAGACAAAAACACTTAAGCAGTCAGAAGGTTTGACATCACTGTTTGAATACATTTATAAATTGCAGCAAAATAATAATGATCCAAATGCTCAATTATTTTCAACGAACGATTTTTCACCAGCAAACTTTAAACTTGTTCTCAACCAGCTTTCAAGGTCTATTAAAGAAAAATCGAGGATCGAAGCTTGCAAAGTTTTCGAAATTCAAGATGGAAAACTAGAATCTGTTGTATCTCACATCAACCAAGTCCTTGAATCAAAGTCCGTCGGTGTACGTGAAAAGTACAAAGAGACAATCAATAAACAGAAAAGCAGAATCGCAAAACTCCAAAAACAACTCGCGAGTGCTCAAAAAGAGTTGTACGGACTTGCAAAAGCTGTTCCTGACACGAAGATGCTCAATGAGATCACTTCTGTCCAAAAGTCTCTCACAGAGAAAATGAATGTCACTGATGAGAAGATGTCCAAACTTCAGAAGCTAGCGTCAATGAAATAAGTGCATTTTTTATTATTGTTTTGTTTGATAAAGTTGTTCATTAATATACATATCTATATATATCATGCAATATACGGCGAAAAAATATATTGATTTCTATATTTTTCATGGATTTAGACAATTTGCCTTTTGTATCTTAATAATTGTTTGTTATATTGTATAAATATAGTGTGGTATTGATACTGAAAAATATATTTTCATTATTTCATGATACTGATATTGTTTGCCGTTTCATTTGTTGTCAATATCCACAGATATTGCAACAACAGTGACATTAATGTGTTCAATCAAGCAGACGAAGGCAAGAGTACAGCCTTGATTTGGGCTTCAAGAAAATGCCATCATGAAGTTGTCAAACTCCTTCTCACAGTTCCCGCATTAGATGTCAACGCAAAAGACAAATACAACAATATAGCTTTGATTTGTGCTTCATTATATGGTCATCATGAAGTTATCAAACTCCTTCTCACAGTTCCTGGAATAGATGCAAATGGTCTGCATCAAACAATCAACAATTGATTAAGTGATATCATAAGCTCTTTCGTTCTTGACCAATTACTAGGAAATTCGAGTTATTTGAGTGATTCATCCTAGCAGAAGTCTGCTTAAGCCTTAGTCGTATGCAATTCGGCTCAGTTATCGCTCAAACATAATAAAATATTGCCTAGATTTAATTTTTTTTTTTTTTTACAGGAAAGCAGCTTTGATACTTGCTTCATATGGAGTCAGTGGAAAAAAAGCGAAAAAAAAATATTTCATTGATGATATAGATTGCATTAAAATATTTTACTTTAGAAAAGTAGTCTTATTGAATTATTTACGTTATGAATAAAAAACTGCTGTCAAATTGTCAAGAACGGTTGTCATTTCTTGTAAAGTTAATCATTCATATAATATATTGATTGATTTTACAAATAAAAATGACAGGTGGTTTATAAAAGTGACATCAACCGAGTTTTGAGAATTCTATTATTTATATGATATTGTAATAAAAAACAGAACTTAAATTTTCAATACTTTACACGAAAATCGGATAACACATATGAATTATGATAAAGAATTAAAATACAACATATCAAAAAACGATAAAATAACCGTTTTATCACAAAAAAAGAAGAATGTTGTTCTTCCTCTTTGCTGCCTCTGTCAAGTCCATTGATATGAAGTGCGAAATCTGCAATACTGTTGCTACCATCATCGCTCAGAGCGTTGCTGCTGGAATGGAAACTTCTCAGATCAAAGAGAAACTTCAGAAGAAG
>MRSU01010634.1:0-15379 GCA_008369845.1 Trichomonas gallinae
GTAAGTTTAAAGCTTGTAAGTATAGCCAATTCAGAGTTATGAGGGCAACAAAAAATGAGGGGGGTTAGGGCATCCTTAAACTCCTTTAATCATATGGGTAATCGTTCACAATTTGTTAACCTCGTTTTAAAAAATCCTCCACTATAGATGTGCATCTGAATATTTCATCGGGTTAAAATTTCTGTGTATATTTTGAAAAAGTTATAACAACAACATATCCTGCATTAGAAATGTTTTTGATTTAAAAAGAACCATAAAAAATTTTTGGAAAAGTAAAAACTATATCCATAGAATTAAATAAGAATAATAAATTTTTTAAATCATATTTGTCGGTTTTTGGTTTTTTTTCATAAATTTATTATGAATCATTCCTCAAAAGAGTCTAACTTCGCAAATGTTGTTAAAAAGATATTAGCACGGTGCCACATGAATCATGGAGAGTATATGAAGGTAAGTGTAATAGCAGAAGTCGAAAATTGTGAAAAAAGAAGAATTTATGATTTATTCAACGTGATGTGTTCGCTTGGTTTATGTGCAAAAAGCGCCAATAAGTCATACTCCTGGCTTGGTGAAGCGAACATGATGAATACAATACAACAAGAATACGAAAAAATGGAAACATTATCAGCTTCTCAAGACATGTGGTCGATTTTCAAGCTCCCTGATTCTCCACCAATAGGGCAGCTCACAATTATGACAATTCTAGCCTTTATCTTTTTCGGTAAAGATGAAATGAATTTAAAGCAAGTTTGTCTTTCAATGGCACAGAAGCGTTCTCGACTATCTGGAATGTTGAGGAGGCTGTACTTATCTGCATTCTTCCTCGAACATCTAGGTATCATCACTCATTCATCGAATGTCGGTTCATACATATTAAACATTGATACAAAATCAATAGTTTCTCAGGCATTTAGAAATATGAAAGCCAGGATGGTATTCCCTATCAATAGCATTGCATCACAGTTGCAGCGAATCGATGATAATTACATACATGAAATAAAATTAGTTAGATATGAAATGCTGCAACAGAAAATGAGAGCAGCTCATATAATAATAACACCACTAGCTGAAATTGATCAAGACCAAACACTTTCTCCTGATACACTTTCACCTGTTAAAATGGTGGAAATATTCTAATAAATTGTTTGATGTTTGTTGCATACATTTGGTAATTGTTTCACTTTCACTAATTAGTCATTTGTTATTGAGCAAACGACGATCGTTTTTATTTTTTCCTCGAATTTGTAATTTTTTACTTTAAGTCGATAATATTTAACGATCGTTTGATAGTAAGTCATATATGATTCACATGATAAAATAACACAGAGAAAAAGTGTATTTATTGTTTTGTGTTTGAAATTATTACAATTTTTTCACAGCTGGAATTTTTGGAATATCGTAGTTATCACTCATATATCTGGCATCACACAGTTTATTTGGTGATTGTAAGCTAAGATTTACACTTTTTGTTGTTAAATCTTTGGATTAGTGTCAAAATCATGATATTTCAATCATATATATTTAATATATAGATGTATTGGCATCAAATAATCAATTGAATAAATATTATTATCACGATTTTCAAAATTTGAAAAATCTATCATTTCGACATGAAGATAAGTCAATGACGCCATTAATGTCAAATAAACAAAACTTAGAATCATGATATGATATGATTACATGAAATAACATTCATAAAAATATATTATCGAAAAATCCAATTGTAAATATATGAAAAGAATAAATTGATGATTTCCTCAGTCATATCAGTTAGTTGAAGACTTAAAATTAAAATATTTGTGCGTCAATTAAAATTCAAAATATGGAATGTAATGGAATTATCAGTTTAGTTATGTTTTGTGGTAAGATGAACACCGAGTTCAAATGCCTGCTTCAATGTTTCTGCGTCATGATCTTTAACCCATTTGTGAATTTGTTCCATGTTGAAGCCCTTCATGTCATATGGTGTGGCATCAGGTGTCAAGCATTGGTTGATGCTGGAAACAAGTTTGCATGGTCCATAAACGTTATTCAAGTAATTAAACTCATGAATGTGAAGTGGCCATGATTCCTTTTCATATCTCTCGAGGTTGATACCACCTGTGACAACGAGACCTGTATTGATCTTGCGTGCGGTTTTGATTCTTCTATCTGGAGAATAAGTAACATGAGAGTAAATGAGCCTTTCGAAGAACGGATAGAATGCGGCGGCAAAGTTTGACATGTAGAGAGGTGTACCAATAGCAAATCCGGTGCATTGGTCGACTTTGGCTAATATTGGCGATAATTTATCATGCATGACGCATCCAGCTGGCCTGCCTTTCTTCTTGCACTCCAAGCATGAGCAACATCCAGAGAATTTCATGGTGTAAAGGTTGAATATTTCGACATTTGCACCTTTAGATTCGGCTCCACGCTTGACTTCCTTCAAGACATGCATTGTGTTGCGATCAAGGCGTGGGCTGCAGTTGAACAAAAGGACTGAAGATGCAGAGCGATAATGGAAATTCTGTAGCATATAAAAATGATCCGTAATTCAGAGTAAACTTAGTGCATCGTGAAATGAGGGTTACATAGAATAGGATAATGGTTGCGATAAGTGGAAAAGGTCAAATCAGCTCACTTCACAATTAATTTGATTGCTTTTTATTGATATACTCATGAAACTATGGATAAATTTAAGAAAATAATTCAATTTTCCATTGTATTTTTTGTGATGTTTATTTGGAAATTTATGTCATGTAAACTTTACATTGTAAAACGATTTTGACAAAATTATTTTTCTTTGCACCAGAAGTGTGAATATGTCAGTATTACAAAGACTGTAGCAATTATGCCTTAAGTCTAATTGTAGATATCGAAGCATAAGACAAAATAGGCAAAATTCCATTATTTTACGCTGCATTCAAGTATATATGTTGAATCCACCACAATGTTGGTGCAAATATCAAAGCTAAACGCAAAAAATGGTCAAACTTCTTTATTTTACGCTGTAAAGCATAATAATATTGAAGCTTTCTCAAATTTAGTAGAACATGGTGCAAATATCGAAGCAAAAGGCGTATTTGACACAACTTTATTATTTATAGTTGCGAGGTAAAATAGTGCTGAAGCAATATATCTTCTTTATTAAGATTTATTTTTTCATGATCATACATGGATATATGAATTTATCAATCAAGCAGACATGTCCAGCATCTGTACTTTACATGTATCACTCAAGCATTTTTTCATTATTTCTACCCAAATTATTAATTAAGTCAACCATAGAAGTTATAATATAAGGAATCCCAATCAGCTCCATATAAGTACTTCGATACAATTCTGGCTCTATTTTGAAATATCAAAAATATTGGATAAAAATGAATTCATTCTGAAGGATGATACTAAAAATATGAGCTATATAAACATGGTGTATTATATATTTAATACAAATTAAACAAACAAAGAACAAAATAAATTAAACAAATAATTAACATTATAAACTTGGGCATTTTTCAATTCCATGGCCGGTAAGACGCTTATGAACCGTTGGCTTGAATAGCAAAGCCGATTTTGTGTAACGAGCCATATTATGTGAGCCAGTCATTTTAGCCGCCGCGGCATCATTGATTGACTTGCTCAATAGTTCACACTTCTCCTTTACTTGTTTCATTGTTGCGCGCTTATTGATGTCAACAACGAGACACATATCAATTAATTTCTTAACCTCACGGGGTATTTTCCTGAATTTATCGTATCCAATACCTATTTCCTGTAGCACCGATTCATTGTTGCCACCTATAAATGGTAAGCGATTTGTTGCAATGAAATATAAAGTTACGCCGAGAGCCCAGACGTCAGCTTTAAATGGATCGTGGTCCTGATGCTGAAGAATCTCAGGAGCCATGTAATTTAAAGAACCTCTGATTTTTGAAGAAATCGTTTTCTTATTTTCATCAATTTGCTCAGTTAGGCCGAAATCTGCGAGCTTTACACGCCCGTATTGATCTATCAGCACATTCTCGGCTTTAATGTCGTAATGGGCGAAGCCGTGTGAGTGCATATATTCAAGGGCGTCAATTAGTTCAGAAGATAGGCGAAAAACTGTTTGGGCTGAGAGGCGCTTCTTTTCTGTTAAGACTGACGATATATTTCCAGCAGAACAGTACTCTAGAATAATGAATAAATATTTCTTTTCAGTAAAAACGTCGTATATTCGAACTATGTTCGGGTGATCGAGCTGTATGAGTGCTTCTACCTCGCGTTTATATGAAAGAATGAAAGACTTGTCTTCCTTTTGGTCCCTCATAACCTTGCAAACAAATGTTATATCAAATTTGGTCGACTTGATCAAGTAGCATGAACCAAACCCACCCTTGCTTAGATAATCGACAAACTCATAGCTGTGGTTAGTCAGAGCCTTAACAATAGTTCGCGAAATCATAAATTAATATTTTTGAATAGATTCAATATAAAAATTTAATGAAATCATTGCTAATAACATTAAACGTGCTATTATTTGACCAAAAATAGTTTTGTAATCAAAAATCAATATCTTTAATAACATTATATACATTCTTTTTAACTAGAAATTAGCTCTTTTTCGTGAGTTTTGATAAATTCTGTGAGTGTCAGTTTTGTGTTCTAAATTCTTTCTAAATATATCATTTTTGATGATTAATTTTAATGATAATATTTTTGATCAAAAATATTAAATGATATTCAAAAAATTGTTTGAATCATATTCAAATATCAAATTGTAATTTTAAACATGAAAAAACTACTATTTATATAATATTGAATACAATGCTTTGATTTTTCAATATTTGAATGTACTGTAGCGTAGCATTCAAACATTTTTACACATTGAACAACATTCTCTCATGTAGATTAATAAAATAAAAATATGGAAAATGTCAAACCTCTTTTGAATTATTTAAATGAGTCTTGTTTTTCTGAATAGATTGTTATTTCGGTTTTATTTTGTGGAGTACTTCAGGTTTATAACGAACGGAGACATCAGTAAGATTATTCGATAATTTGAATGTAGGATACATTCAAAAGAACGAAATGAATAACCTTTATTCAATATATGACAAGTCGAGGGATAAGTAAATGTTTACACTGTAGATTTATGATTTGTGCCTAAAACGGAACATAATGATAACTCAGAGACGGATTAGAAATGTAAACACACGATATCAAATAATTTCTATAGGTTCAAAATCCACCAAAACTTGTATAATTTGATTCTTCATTAGCAGTTGAATAGGGAAAATATAATTCTCGAATAATATATTTGAAAAATCTGAAATTTTCGTTTGAACTGCTTTATAAACCAAAATAGCAGAGAATATAGATCTAGATATGGCATAGAACCTCGTGTGCGACATTCAAATGATTTATATGAAAACCATGAAAAATCATTTTGATCTGAGTTCATAAATGGCTGACTGACAATTACGGTATAGATATGTCATTGCAATTGTGAATATTTAGCATATAACTTGTCCTAATAAACTCTTAAGTTTTCTCAATAGAATTTCACAAATGGGTTAAATATGATGATGAAGAAACAAAGAAGCAGGTATTTGAATACATTGCTCCCTTGTGAACAAAGTATAACTTAACTGCTAATTCCATTCATTTTTGATCAATATTCATGTTGATATCATTTTAGACTCACGATTATGAAAGAATATGTGTTTCATTCACTCTAATTCAGCATCCTTGAACAATAACAGGCTATTTTGTTTCTTTTGTTATGAAAATCGAAATTATACTCAAGGACATTCCATGTATTTTAGTCATTAAATTGGAATTTTATGTGAAATACATGTGTTCTCTATTGGTAAAATTCCGATTATTGAAATTTTCGATTGCAAAATTTAAGAATCTGTTTCGTGAAATGAAATGCTTCTGTGATTCCTTTTTTACCTGGAGAATAATACATACATGGCGAAAAATTCAATGCTTGCACATAATTGAAAATTTGGTTGGAAACATTACCACGATAAATCCCAAATTTACCGATGGAAATAGTTTTGTTAGGGCTAATTCTTTGAACACTGCTAATATCGCAAATCGAAAACGAAAATCTATCGTTCAAAACAAAAGTGGAGAAAAATATGGATGAAGTGAAATGCTTTGCGATCGTTCTAATCATTTCCAATGTTTTCTACCTATATTTAACCATTATATTCAAGAAAATAATGTCATTATCGAGAACCAATGCTTTGTAATCTCTTGAAATTTTTACGTTTTGTCTGACAATGATTTTGAACTTGTAATATTAATTTCCATGGAATATATATGTTATGTTTATCATCGAAAACTTCTGTATTCAATGCTAAAACATCGACGTAGAATTATTTTAGCAAAAATCGTTATACATCTGTTTCGCTTTTAAAATATAATAACTGGATAAATCCATGAAAAAATATTTCATTTCTATGGTCCGATGAAATTTTTCAATCTTCAAAAAACATACTCGGTGTTCTATAATATTAAAACATGAAAATGCTAAAGATGAGGCAATACGCTACAATTTACAACCTTGTTTTATTATGCATTAAAAAACCTAATAAATATAAATATGTTACTGTTTTTTGATTAATGATTTTAATTGATATTATCTTCTCAAAAAAAATTCAAAGCATTTTTCAGATCGTGATGACCATTTTTGTTTCGCTTTTCTTATACGATTATTCATAACAGCTAGAATAAACTATCAATTAACAAATTGTTTACAGGTATTCAAAATTTTTTGTAAATGAAATATGGTAAATATCATAAAAAGATGTATTTTAAAGTTTTAAGAGACAAGCTTTTTTGAGAGAATTCATAGTGTCCTATCAAAATCGTCAGACCATAATTTTTTGTATATATAATGTCTTGCTTCTCTGAGGACATGCATTGCGCACAGTGCCGCTGCGGTAACATTACAGTACAAGGCGAATTGCTCCATGGACCATCTGAAGAAACACTCGCATTGCAAGATGATTCAATTGCAATTCAGGACAAAAGCTTGATAAATATTAATAACTTGGATTCATTGAGATGCCAGATTCACTGCAATAAATGCAATTCCTCCTTATACCTCGTTCACAGTAAAGATGGCACAACCGGTCAATTCAAGAGGTCAAGAAGGAGCTCCGATTTCAAGGTAAACACATCATCTTACAAGCTTCAGGTCTTACCACAGTGCTTCAAGAGCTTGATAGCAAAAAGTCCATCAAAGAGTGACTTAGATCGTGTTATATTCGACTACTATGATGATGACAACGTAATCGATTCGCCTGCTCCAGCCAATGATACGATATTTGACTCAGATGAAGATGATTTCAACCTGATGTTTTCCAATACAATGCCAACATTCGTTGGCTCATATGTGGAGAGCTCTATGCTTTTCAACGAGATTTGTGCTTAATATATATTGAAATAGAAATTGTTTTTTAATTCACGCGCTTATAATAAAAGATAATGTTCTACCTGTGTTTATTAATTAACTTCCTGGTTTTTGCTGATTAACTATTATAAAATTTTATCCAATCAATAAAAAATTTCCATTATTGACAATTTATTTCATTTTTTAGATAACACACATGTATTATAGCGCGGTATTTGAAAGTAATAACCAAAATCTCAATTTTCAAAAAACACTTCACTATTGATCCCCAATTTATCGAATTAAATGGGGAAACTTCCTAATATCAGCATTAATGATGTTATCGCAAAAGTTTAGTTGACGATTAATTTGGGAAAAAAACAAATTAACAAATTAACAAATTAATCTGTATCGGAAAACATATTGTATAATAATGATATATGTGGGTATGTTTTCGATATTATATGTCCGAGGAACGTAAATTCCAAATTTTAATTGATGATGTTACAATCATTTTTTCAAAGCATGTTTTTATGCTGCATTTTCATGTGCAATACCTTAATTGTCTTATATTTAGTTTATTCCTCTGATTAATGATCGCTTAACACAACAAACCAAACGATTTTCAATATCTGCTTAGTCTTAAGCATTATGATATTGCAGTTATATTTTCATAATTTGATAGAGATATGATAGTTGAATATATATATTTAATATCAAGACCCAAAAGTGATATATTTTTAATTTATAATAAGAAATATGAATTAATGGTAATCTATGCTCTAATCTAGGATTTTGTTTATATATCCTTATACTATTATTTATGTGATGTGAATATACAATAACAGCATATTTATGTTAAAACTTGAAATTTAATATGGATATGATATAAGCTAATGCATTTTAAAGGTATTTATTGCTATATGTAGGTGATGTAGAAGATATTATATAGATGTATTGATTGGACTGCTATCATTTATTTTTTAATTCAATATGAAATGCCTTATTATGTTTTTTTCTTCACGGTATTGTATTCTAGTATATCATATAGATTTATAAATAGTAAATATTTGTTTCGATAATAAACCATCAAAGATTTCATTTGCAAATTTGATCGATTTACTCTATAAATGGAAAATTACTTAAATAAATTTATATTACACAGACAGAACATTTTGTAAAAACGGAGATATTATTCCAAAAATGGAGTGACAAAAAAACAAACATTCTAAATTTTCTCCACCAAATACTCATTAAGCAAAATCCTCCTCTATTTGAGCAACATCTTTCACATTAAGATAAATCATGTATTATGTCATATATGAAATATTCCTCGTACATTATATACAACATATCGATTATAAAAGCGAAAATATGTGCAAAACAATATCAATAAAAAATATTGCCATGTAATTGTCAGTTTGCCGATGTAATGCATACAAAAAAAATCTGCCAAATAAATAACTGACACGTTAATTTTTTTGTTTGTTTTTTGTTTGATTGTATTGGTGAGAATGAAGAGTCGGATAAAATAGCGTAAGAAATTTCGTAAAAGTGCCAATAATCACTCTCCCAAATAAAGATCATGGAAGAGTTTATTGGGGGAGAATACAGGGTTGTCAAGAAGATCGGGCAGGGCAGCTTCGGTAAGATTTTCATAGTAAAAGATTTAAAAACTGGTGTTGAATATGCGGCCAAGCAAGAATCAGCAAATGCACCGATTCCTCAGCTTCTCTTTGAGTCGAGGCTGTACAAAATCATGTCGGGATCAACAAATGTACCGAGAATTCATGGCCATTACTTCGAGCAGAAGCAAAATACGATAATTATCGATTTACTCGGCAAATCATTAGAAGAGTATCTTAACAGATGCAACAGAAGGATGTCTTTAAAGACGGTTTTGATGCTTGCTGACCAAATGCTGACTTCTATCGAGTTTTTTCACTCAAAAAATTACATTCATCGAGATATTAAGCCTGATAACTTCGTAATGGGTTTAAATGATGACTCTAACAAGCTATATATCATTGATTACGGTTTAGCGAAAAAATACAGAGATCAACATACCCATGAACATATCGCTTACATAGAAGGCAAATCTCTCACCGGGACAGCTAGATACGCATCAATCAACGCGTTATCAGGCTGTGAACAGTCGAGAAGAGATGATATGGAAGCTATCGGATATGTTATGATCTATTTGCTTAAGGGACATCTACCATGGATGGGCATAGATGGTGCCACTAATCAGGAGAGATACAGAAAAATCGCTGAATGCAAGAGAAACACGCCTTTAGAAGTATTATGCGAAAATCTTCCGAAAGAAATCATTGTTTACATGAGAAAAGTTAGGAGTCTTAAATTCACAGAAAAGCCGCAATATGCAGCCTACAGGAAGCTGTTTAGAACGCTTTTCAACGACTTAAAATTTACATTTGATTATCAGTACGATTGGACACCGAAGAAAGCGGAAGCTGACGTTCCTCCGCAGAGATACACAAAGAAGAAGGCGAATGAAGCAGCCAAAATAAGAAGACCATCAATGGAAGCTGTTTTTAGCGGTGAAAGAAGAAATCGATCTGAAGAAGCAATGAAAACTATCGATTTTGACAACCAGGAGCTTGATATTCCTAAGAATCCTGTTGCTCTGAACCAAATTGAAACGAATGACGCGCAAGATTCAAGTAATAATATCGAAAAACCTGTAAAACCTGTGAAAAAGGCTAAAAAGTTGATCAGAAAGTCCTCTGGCACTAAAAAAGAAAAGATTTCTAAATCAAAAAAAGAAAAACCATCAAATGACCAAAAATTTAAATTAACAGAGACATTGCAAATAAATCCTAAAGAAAAACCTCGAACACCATCATTGGAAAGACAGAGATCGTATGATAGAATCGAAAAGCCTTCTCAGATCAAAATTAATCACACTGAGCGAATTAACACATATGAACCACCTGCAACTAATGAAAAACCTGTGAAAAAGGATAATTATCGATTAAATAGCCAAACTAACCATGTTGAACATAAAATTTTAAATAAAAAGAATGAAAAGTCTTCGAATAGCTACGAAGAAAAGGAAGATTTATGCAAAAAGCCATCATATCTAAGAGAACTCGATGAATTACTTGCTAAAGCTAGAACAAAAGCCAGCAATTCTTCAAACTCCAAACCTTCGAATACTTCAAACCCAGTAACATTCAAAAAGTCCAGAGAGCAGCCTGTTATGCATCTCCCTCCACCTCCAATCATGGAAGGCGAGAAAATCAAGAAAAGACACAAAATTCACAGACGTTCTCGTCACACTGAAGATATTCCAGAAGAAAACGTTATATCGCAGCGCGTCGTGAAGCCAAAACCGAAACCAACGCCAGAACCGGAAAGAATTCAAATCGAGCTCAGCGATGATGAGCCAATGACGACTGTTGACGAGTTCCTTATGAGAAGAGGGCTTCTTAAAAGGAAGAAAATATAGATTTCATTTATATATTTTTTTGTTTGTAAATATATTTTAGTATGGAAACAACATATTTCGACCAATTGTCATATCTATTGTTAACTACTATAATTTTATAGGCGAAAAAGAAAAATTTGATTTTGAATAAAATTTTAAACAATCAAATGAAAACATCTGCATGGACTCTAGTGGTGCTATCTCTAAAAGAAAATTGAAGGGTTTGAAAACAATATTATTTTTTTTTTATATTTAGTCAATTAAAAGATAATATTAGTGTTGGTATTAATGTTATTGTCTTTGTGACAACTTAGTAAAAGAAAAATATATTTTGATCAAAATAAGTTTTAGTTAATTGAGCGAAAAGATCAGTGTGGATCTTAGTAATATTGTCTTTTAGACAAAATTGTAGAAGCTAAGGTAATTAATTAAGATAAAATTTCTGCGTGTTAGTTTTTTTAAAAAAAAAGTTTTGCCGCCTCATACAGGTTCTTGTCATCTCAATGTCAGACAAGGCTGAAAATATAATCAGAGGCAAAAGTGATACATACAGCTTAGCTTTGATTAGTTATGGTCTAGCCACGAAAAGTGACGAGACTAATGGGAAAAGTGTCTTTTTCGTTTATAATAAAAAGTGACAGAAATCAGGGAAAAATTCTAAGTCTTTTTCAGCCAAAAACAATTCTGCCAATAATTTACCTCCTGGAATGAAATTAATATCCAAAAGAATTTTTAAAAGTAACACAGATTTGGTTCAAAAAAAATTATTTTGAAAATTGCATATTGAGGTTTCAAAATAGTGTAATTCGGTTGTTCTGATCTAATCCAATACAATTATAGTTTTAAAATCGAATTTGGAGTGTGTTTGAAAAATTGAATTTTTGATTTTGATCGCTTTTTGAATTACTATACAAATGTATGCCTGAATCATATTTATAATGGAAATTTATTGTTGATCAAATTGAAAAATTGAAAAAAAAATTAATTCAAACTCAAACAGTCCGATAATATTTGATCGTGTTTGGTTAAACAAAAGCAGGTGGAAATTTTATCAGATTGAATAATCCCATGGTAAAATTTTCAGATCTGAAAAAAAATTCAAATAAATATTGATAGCAAGTCAATTGAAAATCTCCATCAATTTGTCACTTTTTGATAATCCCATGACAAAATGATCAAAAACTAAATATTTAATGGATAACAATAATAAAACAATATATATATGAAATTATTTTAAAAAGCTTTTTTTTTTTTTTTTTGACTAAATCAAACTTCAATTAACGGTTTGTGGGATTTTCCGTTTAACAGGTATGAGACGCTAAGGATATCAATAATGCTATCTTCCACCTTACTCACATTTTTGATATAATTAAACTCAGATAACCCGGTGCTACTACCTTTTGTGATTGCCACGAAATAGGGTTGGCCCTTTATAACAGCATAACATACGTGAGAGCAGCTTATGCCTTCGTCTCGAAGCCTTGTGCACAAAACTTTTGCGCCGTTGGACGGGTCGATATATCGCTTCGCCTCTTCGAATGGGGACTCGCGAGAAGGCTCCAACCTTACTCTGTCTATATTTGGAAAGCACTTGAATGTGTTGAGGAAGTCAGTGAGCCTGTTAAAGTTGTGTGACAGGAAAACATTGAGCAAATAAGATGTCTTTACGACTCTGTGCACCTTGACACTTGTCACTTTTTCTAAAGCACGCAAAGTCAATATTATAGCCCTGACGTTTACATTCTTGGCATGTGTCTCTACCCACATTTTCCCCCTATCCTCTGTGTCTTGGTTTTCGGATAAAAATCTCACTTCACTTTGAAGATCCTTTTTCACTGATTTGGTATGTTTCTTGTTAGAATAGTGCAGGATGTGCTGCAAATGATGCTTTGGAACTTCATGCAATGGAACATCTAATATACTCTGGTTGATCATCCAGTAGGAAAACTAAAATTTTACTCCAAACAGATATAAAAAAAAATTTGACCAGCGAAAAAAAAAAGTCGATATAATTTTCAAAGCTATAGCATTTTATCAAACTATAATTATCCGAACAATCAACGAAAATTCAGATCCGAGGGGAATATATCCACCGGACCGTTTGGACGAAAATATGGAAAATTTAATTTGAGTATAAGTCAACAATCTATTTTAGTTATTTAATGAGTCGTAAAAATGGAACATAATCCAACAAACATATCACTTTTTTTGATTTTCACTTTTTGTCACGTTTACGTTATTTCTGGGGTAAATTTGTCACTTAATCTAGATTATCGTTTTTTTTTCGGTTTTGTAAAGATTTGTATTTATCTTAAGATATTGTAAACTTTTATCGGTTTTTGTAAATTTTTTCGGTTATTGTAAATATTGTCACTTTTTTGTAAATTTTGTTACTTTCTGCAATAACCTTACTAAATGACAGATAATCCTTTTGCCTATGTTGATTATGACAATAATGAGTTGCCGGACTTCGAGCCGCCTGCCCCGGTCACTTCTGTGCAATCAATTACGTCAAATATTGCGCTTTCGAAGAAAGCAAAATTAGAACAACTGAAAGCACGCGAAGCAGAGCTTCTTAAAAAGCAAGATCAACTTAAACTTCAAACCGCTGAAATAACACTTGCACCTAATTGGCCACCGCTCTATCCGATCATCAGATATAATATCGAAAACGATTTAGTTCCATCCGCAAGGCCTACAATCATAAATTCATACTATGGTCTTATTGCTATAGCACTTTCATGTGTATTTAACGTCTTATCTGTTATTTGTGTATCTGGATTAACTAATTATAACAAAACAAGCTGTTTAATATTCGCTCTCATTCAAGGAATAGCAACAGCTTACGTAGCAATCAATTTTTCATACACAGGAATCTACGAATCGTGCAAGAAAAAAGATGTTCCATTCAGATGGACAGTTATCCAGTTTTGCTTTACAGGATGGTGCTGCTATCGCGCTATTGGATTCCCAAACACTGGATCTGTTGGTTTTGCAGTACTTTTAGATTTATTAGCTGCAAATAAATCGCGTTTTATTTCCAAATTTTTTGCGTTCATTAACTCAGCTCTGTCCTGCATTTCAGTCTATTTCCAATTTAGAACAATGCTTGAAGCTCAAAAATATCAGAAAATTTCGGGCAGAGTTGATGAAGATGCTCTTAAGCCACAGGATACTCTTTGAAATATATATTGATTTGTTGTATTTACGAATATATATTCGTGATTTGTTATTTTATTTAAAATCGTTTGTTTTCGTATTAACTTTAGCTTTGTTTATATGTCACATGATTGATTTATATATGATTTGGAAAGAAAAAATAGAGAAATTTTGTATAAAATAAACAATATGCATATATATTTACAGGAAATGGAATGTATGTAATGTAACATTGACTAATTCAGTAGTGAAGTTGGATAAATGAAAAAAATAATAATTATTTTCTTGAAAAGTTGAAAAACTTTCCTATATCCTTAAGTTCGAATTTCTTCTTATGATCTTCATTCCAGCACTTGTTAGCGAACTCTAACACTTGTTTGATATCAGATATCTCCAAGTACTGCAATCCCGAGATTGTTCCGCCGTAATCTCCCTTTACTATCTTGCTCTGAACGCTTTTTACATGACCAATTCCAACATAGTAGATGAATAAAACGAGTTGATCAAAATGAGCGAATAAAGTGTCCCAAATAGCTAACAATGATGGTAAATCGTGTTCTTGTGAGAACATGAGGTTAAACCATCTGTAGCAATACAACAATGGATGGATGCCAAGTCCTTCGATAATTGCAGCTTCGTTTGGAAGGTGTTTCTTCAAGAGATTGACGAAATCGTTCAGTTTGTGTAAGATGATCGATGAAGCATCTGTCGTTGTATATAAATCACAAATTTCGGTTTTTGTTAATAATTCTTGGAAGCAGTGAAAAGACAAAGCTTCAACGATTCTCATATCGTCATCGAATATTGTCTTCGCGTTAATCAAAACGTAATAAATAGGAGGAAGCAATTCGTTAAATCCTTGCATATAACCTAAACCTCTGTGGAAAGTTGAGAATGTGTACAATATTCTTTCAAGTCTCCTTGCGTGCACACCGAACTGGAAGATGCTTTCGTCCTCTGGATTAGGTTTTGCGTTTGGAATTGGTTCAGGTGGTAAAAAGAATATTGTTCTGCCTGTTCTGACTATATCTCCGTGTATAATAGCCATAAGTGGCTTGTTTGGCAAGTTAAACAAGTCCGCACTCATCTGATTTGGCATATGCTGTGTATGCCAATCTTTGAGTTCTTCAGGAACGAGGCTCCAGTATTCTTCAACGAGATTTTTCTTGATCTCTGGCCACATCAGCGGGTTCTGAGGATAAACTCCCAGCATTGCAAGCCATGCGTATGCGCGATCTTCAGGAGGACAGCCGTCTAAACTATGTGTGGACAGTTCCCTGATCTCGTCTATAGCTACTGTCTCCCTGTCGAAGCTGGGATTCACTAAAGGCATGATTTTGAACTCAACTTGCTTCTTCGTCATTTTTTTTTTTTTTTTTTTTTTTTTTGTTCTAAATTTT
>MRSU01010641.1:0-35951 GCA_008369845.1 Trichomonas gallinae
AAAACGAAAAAAAAAAAAAAAAAAAAAAAAAAAAAAAACAATGCAAAGCTTTTCCATGAATAATTCGAACGACCCAGCTGAAGAAAGCTCATATGCACGTATGAAGCGCGTCGTCAACATGGACAACTCGGAAGTTCGCAATAGCGTTTACACTGTACAGCGCGCTCACGAGAAATCGAAAGTCTCATCTTTCCTTCCTATCATTGGTATTATCGTTTTCGTGGTGTTCTACATGTCACCAATACTCACGAAAGAACCAGTTGCGCATACATGCATAGCTATTCTTTTATTTGCTGCTTATTGCTGGGGAACAGAGTTTATTCCATCGTATGCCACTGCTTACGTCGTCTGCCTCCTTTGTGTCTGGCTTAGAGTTGGCTACGACAAAACATCAGGAACGAGAATGACCGCTGTCGACTTAGCAACGATTTTCGCTGCTAAATTCATGGAGCCAATCATTCTTGTTTTCCTTGGTTCCTTAACGATGAGTGCTGCGCTCACAAAACTTGCAATTACTGATCGTGTTTCATCATTTTTACTTTCTCGCATTTCTCCGAAGCCAGGAGTTGTTTTAATTGCAATCATGTGTCTAAACTACGTCATCGCTGCCTTCTTATCGAATGTTGCTTCAACAACTCTCGTTTTAACATTCTCACTTCCTATTGTTCGTTCTCTCGATCCATCTGACCCATTCATTAAGGCTCTCCTCCTCGGCCTCGCTTGGAGTGGCAACATTGGAGGCATGGCGACAACGATTTCATCTCCGCAAAATATTATAGCTATCAAATACATCAGTGAAACTGTATCTGTTTCGTTCCTCCAGTGGATGGCGTTCGCGATTCCAGGATCGATAATCTTTTTGGCCGCTTCCTGGGGATATTTGATTCTTTGGTTCAAACCAGGCGTTTCTGAGCTTAAAATTACTAACGATACCGAGTACAGCCCATGGACATGGAAACACTCCATCGCTTGCGTCACGACCGTCACTACAATCGTATTATGGGCATTAGAGGATAAACTCGCTTTCTTCCTCGGCCACGTCGGTATTACATCACTCATTCCTGTTATTGTGTTCTTCTGCACAGGAATCTTGACATCAGAAGACTTTGGAGCCCTCAGATGGTCAACATTAGTTTTAATGGGCGGCGGCCTCGCACTTGGCGAGGCTATGAAGATCTCAGGCCTTTTGGATATCTTCGCAGACTTGATTGCCGCACATTTAGCCAACCTTAACGTTTATGTTGTCTTATTATTATTATTAGCTATCGAAGCTGTTTTGACTTCAGTCATCAATCACACATCAGCGGCTGCCATTTTGTTCCCTGTTATCCAGGTAATCGGCGAAAAGCTCAACGCTGAGACAGAACTCCTCACTTGTTGCGCATTAATGATTTCTTGCTCGCAGCTCTTCCACATCTCCAGCTTCCCGAATGCACTCATCTCTGGTGTACAGAAGCACCAAAGAATGGATCCAAACAAGCTCTCTTCCGAATCATTCCTCGGTGGCAAGGAGTTCTTTATGTACGGATGGCCAACAGAAATTATTGCTATTGCCATCCACCTTGCTATATCTAAGACCATTGTTACTGGCTTGCATCTCAAATAGAAAATTTAAACATTAAATTATTTAGTCTTTCTCAAATTTATTACATTTTACTTTCACTATAAAAATCACTGCCTATGTTGTTTTTGTCTTCTTTACTAAAATATTCTATGAATTTTTGAAATCAGCTATCTGGAAATTTTTAGACTTATGATTATTTAATATTCATCCAAATAATTCTAATCTTCAAATACTTAATCCCAAATACATGTTTTTTCAAATTGCAAATTCTTTATCAAATGTTTCAACTTTTTAATGACTACAAAATCATTTACTTTATTACATTGAATCAATTTACATTAAAATATGAACTATTTAGCTAAATTATAATTTCATCAAAAATATAAACAGAATAACACATGGTTATATGGCAAAAGGTGAAATTATGCTTCTATAAATTATAATTATGCTATTATCACACATTTTAAAATAATTTCCATAATTATTTAGGATTATAAACAAGAATAAGATATAGTTATATGATGAAAAGTGAAACAATACTTGTATTTATTATGATTCCGAAGCTATTTTAAATTCAATAAATATTATTACAAAAAAATCAAATTAAAATGAACATAGGTAACGGATTTGTTTTAATAAAATAGATATGACATCAGTGAAATCATATAATTACATGAAAGGTTATTCTATGACGTCATTATGTTTCACGTCGAAGAACCCTTCCACGCCTTCTTCTTCGAAGTCCCGCTTGAAAGGATCGTCATCGTCTCCGACGACAGATGTTGTCCAGAGTGGGTTATCGTTTGTGATTGTGTTGGAAGTAGATGGGGCGTGTGTGACTGTTTCTTCAGCCATTTCGACTGTCGAGTTGGAGTCTTCATCCTTCTTCTTGCATGCGACGAAGTAGATGACAAGGGCAGCAGCGATGAGCAAAATGAGGCCAGCAACAACACCGATTATGATGTACAGCAGGTTGCCATTATTCTTCTTTGGTGATGGAGCATCTTCTAGGTAGAATTGAGTAATGACTTCTGTGTAAGATGGGACATCGAAAACGCCTTCTACTTCAGTTTCAACGTAATGTGGATTGTTGTCTTGGTCGTATGAAAGACGTGTGGTTGAAATCTTTGTGTATGTCTGGATAATAACTAGAGACGAAACAGCTCCAGTGGTATATGTACCCTTTTTATTTGGATCTCCTTGAATGATATGAGCAGGTGTTCTTGGCGGAATTACATCTTTTGGCAATTGTGCTGTTCCAGGTTTAACCGGCTTAGGGATATCTAATGACTTTGTTGTTGGAAATGTAACGAATGATGAGGATGTAGCTTGTGGAAGCTTTGTGATCGCTGTAGCATGATATGTAAATGTTGTTGGTAATGGGACTTCGCTTAGTTTTTCATCTCCGTTGTTCGATCTTGTGGCTTTAGTTGGATCTTTGACTGTACCTGCGATATCGTTTGAAAGATCGCAATTATCAAGTTTGCCATCTGCAAAAGTGTATAAGATTTGATGCTCCTTGTTGGAAGAAACTTTTGATCGTGTAATTCCATCTTGGTTGGAGAAGTACTCAACCTGATAGTCGCGGCGGCAGTCAAGAAGTACATTGTCGCCAGGATTACCCTTCGCGAAGATATATCCACCTGTAACTTTGTTTTGCCTGAAGCAGCATTTCGTGGTTTCGAGATTGACCTTTTGGGACTCGATGGCAGTGAAATAGATAGCACCACCTCCACGGCTAGCAAATCTTGTGTAACTAGCCGTGGTATTGAATATCACTTGTTCATTGATTTTGGCGTTGACGTTGTTTCCATCCTTTAATACTTTCTGGTTTGTGTCAACTGTATTTTCTTCAAATTTTGTTGAGGCGATCTTTGCTGGCGTTTCCATAAAGTAAATTGCGCCACCAGCGATATCAGCCTGGTTTTTCATAAATGTGCACTTATCTGCATAGGCGTTATGAACATTAGAACAGCACACAGCACCACCAACATCTGTAGCCTTGTTCGATTCGAAAGTTGTTTCCATTATTACGATAAAGTTATCATCTGGTATTTTATGGTCTACAGGAATTCCTTGGAAGTAGATTGCACCGCCAAATTTTTGAGCAATATTTTGTTTGAATGTGTATTTAGAAATGTAAGCCTTGCCACCGAGAGCAGCAAAAGCACCACCAATGGCAGCCTCATTTGAAATGAATGCGTTATTTACATTATCAGCTGTAATTGAGAGTTGCGAATGAGAGCAATAAAGTGCACCACCACTGGCAGATGATACGCTAGAGCCGAACGCAAAGTTCTTTTGGAATTTAACATTTTTAACTGTAATTGAGCAGTAGAAATATTCATCTGGACGGAATTGATTTTCTCTTTCAGAAGAAATTTGGACATCGCGATTGTAGTATTCCAAGAACTTGCTGATATTTTGGTTCTTTGCCAAAATGTTAGCCTGGAATTGTGGTTCCTTTTCTGCGCGAACTAAAGAAGCAAAAGTTAATAACATTGGAAATAAGATTTTTGAACGATTATTTTCACTTCAATTATTTTTGTATTTCTCAAAATTTTGTATAATAAAAACAGTTTTGACAACAGCTGTTTATAGCATTATGTATTTTATTGCATATTTTAAAGTTTTCGATTTAACCTTATTTGCGGATATTCTTAAAATGAAATTTAGTTCAAAATAACCTACTAATTCATTTAAAGATAGTGAGTTGAATTTTTTATGACATTTTTGTCAAATTTCTTTTTTACGCAGTATTATATATAGTATTTATGTATTAACCCCAAATTTCATCTTTTTTTGAATTTTTGAAATTACGTTTGCAAAAATGACTTGAATCGTTGATTTCAATTGATATTCCAGCAGATAAGAACTTATTATATATTGTCATTTATAAATTTTCGAAAAAAATAATATTTTGATTTTGATCTTCATCAAATTCTGGCTGAAAATCATGAACTCATTGAAAGATATATATATTTCCATTGCAGTTTCACAATGCTGCTTAGTATCCGAATATAGCATCATTTGTATTCTAATTGGAAAGATCTTGCAGTTAAGCATTGGAGATGTATATAAATAAGCACTGTATATGAATTTACAAAGCTTTTATCTAATAAGCTTAACTCGCAGTGCCAATAATATGGAATCAAAAAAAAAACTTTTTAAAAATATATATTTGATTGATGATTTGGTAATATCTAATCGATGTAAACATTCAATGATGATATGACACGAATTTAACAAGGTTGATTTCTAATCTTAATTTATCATTTTAAACATCATCATTTTCTCCAGTTTCTGTATTATTATTAATAATGTGATCTATATTATTATATCACCCAAGACTTCTGCCTAATGATGTCTCTCTATAAATTAAATATTAAAGAGTTGCAGTATCTATAAATACTGCATTGCCACTATATTCTTCATCGTATTTGTCCTTGTTTGAGCTGTTGTTTAATAACACTCTCTGATTATTGACAAATCTGTCGTGTAAACATGTGGATTTCTGTCTGCAACATTATACAATCAAATAATATAACAATACAAACATATATTTAGTTGGAAAACTCAAACTTTTTCATTTCATTAACGAATGCATAATATTCTTGATACATTTGATAAGTTTCTCGTGACATTTCGTGTGGAATAGATGAAAATCTTTGTTGCTCGTTTATGGTTATTTGATTCACCAGTTTCGTGGCTACACCATGTGAATCACAATAAGTTTTAAGTATTTTCTTTTTTACGTCAAGATTTTGGGCCTTAAACTTCTTAGGAAGATCCTGAAGTTGTTCAAATATATCAAGATACTCAACATCCAACGCATCCGAATTTGCTTCACTTGTATTTAAAATAAGTAGTCCATTAAGATCGATTGGTGTTGGTGCTATGGGTGGCTTTAAGAATTCTCCGAGAAATGTTTGATATTCGTTTAATCTTTGATTATTTGCGTTATAATCCGATTTTAAGCAATTATACTCCTCGTCGAGAATCTCTTGCTTGCTTTTCTCTTTTTTAAGTATTGCTTCCATTTGATTGTTGTCTGTTTCAAGACGAATTATTTCATTTCGAATATCTGAGAGCTGAGACAAAGCATCGCTAACGGATAGTATCATATTAGATGCATTTTCTGTAGATTCCATTAACTTCTGATTTCTTTCTTTTCTTTTCGAATCTCGTTCTTGAGATAATTTAATTAGCCTTCTTTTTTCTCTTTTAAGTTCAAAATTTTCGGCTTCAAGCTGCCTAACTTGCTTCTGCATGGCTTGAATTGCAGCAACAGCAGCTTGGCTCGAATCTTCCATTTTTAATAAACGTCTTTATGCAAAAATGAACTTGAAATCCATTATTAAAGGGATTATATAAAAATAATCTCAATGAGATAAGTTTTGATTGGTTATAATGAGATATTTTTGATAAGAATTTTAAAATATGACTAAAAACACAAAAGTCGAGGAAATATATCTATATCTCTAATATTATGTGAGATGCATGAATTATGTGATCTAAATAAACATTTTCAATTCTTATCAGATATTCCATTATACATAACATTTATTTTCATATCAACTAATATTTACAGTGTGAAAATGAGTCAATATCATTTATATAGTTCAAAATGCTAACTTTTGATTTCGTTCTTTAGTAAATGATACATGTTGATATTTGCACCAAGTTCTACCAATTTTGTATTTTCTTCAACATTATTACGAAATACAGTTTCGAATAATGGAGTTTTGCCATCTTCATCTTTTGCTTCGATACTTGCATCAAGTTATATCAATTTCGTGATGGCTTCAAGTTTACTCTTCTCTGCAGCTTTGAATAAGTTTGATAGATTCAAAACTCCAATGAATAACTTAATCGAAAGATAACTAATCATGCTTCAAAGCGAGTATTTTAAGTGTCTGAACTACTGTTTTTGAAATGTTATGATCATCTTCTAATGCATTAAAAACATCATTTGTTGATATCGAAGTATTAATATTTGATTGTGGTATGATTGATTCTATATTCTTGGGAAATTTTCTTGAAATATTATCAGATGATTGCCATTTTTGTTCAGTTACAAGTGATTCAACGTATGTAGAGATATCTTTCTCTGGAACTAAACATTCAGCATTGTCAGATGGATAGAATCCTTTTGAAATTTGTTCTGCATGTAAAATACAAAAGTTTATTTTCGGGATTGATACTAAATTTGATTGTTGTATGTTTGTTCTCTGGTTGCACGCTTTTATTGCATTTTTTAATATTGGAATTATTCTAAAGTAAGTCGCTAAAGCTAGAAATCTAACTGTATCATCTGTTAATTCTATTTCATGTAATTTTCTTTGCATTAAAGTTAGCACTTGCCGTAGATTTATTCCAATATCAGAATAATGAGTTCTTAAAGTTTTTTTATTTTTAGTATTTATGTCCATAAGCACTACATCATCGTCACTGTAATCACTTGATGATATTTGGAAGTAATTTATTTTCTTTTTCCCTTGACTCATTCTACAGTGATATTTAGGGGATTATCCGACTCAACCCCCTTTAATTTTTCATATCACATGTCACTATTATTCTGATATTGTAAAGCGTTTTTTGTCATGTAAATAGTCAAATCTGTCATGTAAAATTTAATATTAAATGAGTTTAATGCTTGTAACAATATATTTCTATAAATTGAGAATTGTTACGATTGTCGCAAGTAATAAACTCAGTTAATATTAATTTTTATTAATTAAAATGATGATTTATGAGCTGATATATATATAATACTTTATATATCAACGAGTTTAGGCTGTTAATGAATCAAATTGTTTAATTCATGAATCATCAATTTTTCATATTTTATGAAGGTGCAACAAATTGGTGGTCATGCATAAATGTTGTTAGTTCTCAAGTCAAATATGTCGATCTCATCAACTATTTTCTTGAAAAACTAAAAGAAAACAAAAATGAAATAATAACTATCGATAAATTAAATGTTACAATCATGGCTGCGCAAGAAAATAAGATTGTGCTCAATCTCGATGATAATATTCCTATTCAAAGAGGAATTGCTACAGAAATTTTATTAACATTAAAACAAAACCTAAGACAAAACAAAAAAATCGCAACCATTCAACAGTATCCATTACAAATAATTGAGGAAGGCAAGAAATTCCTAGAAAAAAAGGATTATAAATCTGCAATGGAATTTTTTATTGCAGCAGACGTGTTTGGATCACTAGATTTGATCAGAATACTTTATAAACTCGAACAATGGACACAAATTGAGTCTTATTTTCCACGCTTGCTTGTAATTTTTTCTGGATATCCAGAAGTATACATGATATACGGCGCTTGCCTTGAGCATTATAACATGCTTCTTAAGGCACTACACCAATATCGAAGAGCATTGAGTTTTGCCGAAAATCCAGAGATTAATGCTGCTATTGCTAGAATTCACTTCTTAAAAGGAGATATAACAACTGCGAAGCTAATAATCGATGATATTATCGATAATAACGATTATAACCCAGTTATTCTCAAGGTAGCAATAGAAATCGCAATAACACTTGAAGATTATGAAACTGCAATACAATATTCGCTCAGACACCCCAAATGCTATAAATTACTGGCTGATATCTGCTGTATATCAAGAGGAACAATTGCTTTCTTCGAAAATATGAAAAATTATCATTTTACTCCTGAAGGACTTTGCAAGGTTGCTTCTATCTTATATAAGAATGGATGCTCAGATGTTGCCATTAAGATGCTTATTTCTAAAGAAGCAGGCTCAGATAGAGATATTTATATTTTATCATATCTTTTATGGTTTTTGCTTCTTGAAAGGAACTTTACTCTATTTATCAACTGTTTGCAAGCATATTGCGCATTGAATCCGTTCAAATCTTTAGGAAATATTTTAATTTCAGAAATTGATTCTATGCTGAGATCAATTAAAGACGAAAACAGTCATTCATACTATAAGAATTCCTTCATAGACACCAAAATTGAGAGCTCTGACATAGATTGTTTCTTTCTTTCAATTATTTATATTTTCTTCACTCAGCAATTCTTTCTTCCTGAGGCTCGAGCGTTATATCAGACTGCAGCGTATAACATTCATCACTGCAGATTGGTCAAAGAGTTCTATGACGCATATCGAGTAATTTCAAAAATCTATGACAGCAAGATTCCATTGGAAATGTGTGAGCATGCTTGCCTGAAGTATTCCATTCCAATTGTCGGGGATGAGTTCTCGTTTATGTGTGGAAGAGATGCGACATTAATTTTTACCGAGTTTTTCTACTTTAGATCGCTTTTTATTCCTGCTCTCTCCATAACAGACATATTGGATCCCATCAAAACAGCAAAACAGAAATTTTTGGTAAATCTCGAATCTGTCGCTGATCAACGCAACATTGTCGTTGTTCTCGGCACCATTGACTGTGAGGAAGTTTTGCCTAAATTATGGAGAAGATGCGGAATATCCAGCATTCAAGAATATCTCCATAATCTTGTCGATGGATATATTAGCATTTTAAGGGCGTTCATTGAGAGGCATAACAATGTGGATATATATGTTCATCCTGCTTTCATACGCTCGACGATTTCCGAGCCGATTTGCACGCATTTCAATCGCATGCTTAAATGCCAGTGCTATTTGCCTGTGCATTATCTGGAGAAGATGGAGTGCAAGCTATATGACACAGAGAGCATCGAAGAATACCAGAGACAGTTTAGAACAACAATGAAAGACATGTTAATTACTCAGCCAGGTTTGATTGAAAGACTGAATGATAAATGATATAAATAGAGAAATGTTTGTTAGTATAATATTAATAAATAGTTTTGTTTTTATCAAATTTACTTCCATTTTAGTCGAGTTCTGAATCATTCCTAAATTACATTCATTTTTTTGGTGCTAAATTTTTAAATTCATCTCATTATTTGGCCAAATTGCTATATTTGTATTATGTTTTTACTAATATAGTCATAATAAATCATAATCTATATATTAAACAATCCAAATATCAAATTTGAAATTTCATATAATATTATCAAATTTTTTAATCATATTTCTTATGCAAAAAGTGAAAATATTCTTGTTGTCCATATTTTTAACGTAATTTCATGAGTTGATTATTTTTTATTGATTGATTTTCGAATTATGCAGATTTACAATGAAATAGAAGACATATACATCTATATATTGCACTTCCCTTAAATTGCTCTTTTAATTTAAAAATATCAAAATTCGAAAATTAAATACAAAACTACTAAACAAATGATTTACATACAAACATGGATAAACATTACAACAACAATGACGAACCATCATGATTTTTGATTTCAGTTTGCGATGAAATTAATCTGATTTTAGAACCCTTGAAGCATTGTATACTTCCTGCTAAGGCAAGGAATGAACACTTCTTATCTTTAAGACCAATCATCTTCGAATGATTCCTTGAAGTTAATTTTTGAGCGCCGCTCTGCATTTGGTTTTGCTCATTCTTTTGTAGTGGTGCAAAGTAAGGGTTTTTGAGAATCTCATCAATCGTTGGCCTTTTTGTAGGATTTTTCTCAAAACATTCGCAGATCACGTTTAAAAGCAGTTTATCACGAACTTTATCCTTAGGGAAGAGTCCTATATTAACAACTTGCTGTAATTTGTTAAGATCTGATGCATTGAATGGTACAGTTTTGGTTGCGAAGAAATATAAAGTTACACCTAAAGACCATATATCTGCCTTTATCGGATCGTACTCTTTCAAGACGTAAATCTCTGGAGCCATATATAATCTAGTGCCCTTTGCATGTTTGCACGATGTGACGCATGAATGGAGTGTTGATAAGCCAAAGTCACCAATCTTCACTCTTCCGTAGTTGTCGATGAAAAAGTTTGCTGGTTTTATATCATTGTGTGCAATATTTCGTTTATGAATTGATTTGATGGCTAAACAAACATCATAAGCGTATTTCCTTACTTCATCATCCGTCATATTTTGTGAATTCATGAAGAGTTTATTGAGATCGTTGGGACAATACTCGAAAACCATGTATATGAAGTCTTCTAGCTTGAATATCTGGTAAAGTCTAACAATAAAAGGATCATCAATCGACATTAGACAATCTAGTTCACATTGTTTAAATGTATTTTGAGGAATTTTCTTGACAGCGAAGCTTGACTTGAATTTTTCCGAGTACATCTCGTAGACGACACCATATCCACCCTGAGCGATCTCCCTTACGAATGAATATCCAACAGATTCGAAGTATTGAAGCTCAGTTTGATTCATCTAATTTATATATAATTTCGTCTCTCAATTTTGAAAAAACAGAAAATTTTGATCATGACTTAGATACATATTTTCATCTATATTATTAAATTAAATTGCTTAAAATAATTATGGCCTTGATAATTCAAAATTCTATAAATATTTTATGTCATGAGGCCATAATTATTTCTATCACATAATTTCATATTCAAATCTTTCTTATATATTATTCGTGATAACCATTATGCGCTCAATATAAAAACGCTGTTCTGTTGCTTTTCTATGAACGCAAAATTTTACATGTCAAAAATTTCTATTACAGGGAAATAGCTGCATTATCTGACACAATCATTATTTGGCGATAATATGATAGCAAAATTTTGAATTTTACATGACAAATTTTGAATAAATGATTTGAAAAGTCACATTTGAACGATAAGAATTTCACATCATTTCATTTTGTTAAAACATGTATATTTTGCTTCTTTTAGGCAATAATATCATGAAAATGACTTTAAAGCTAAATGTTCAAATGTATTCTTAAATGAATAAATTTTCATTTTCGATTTACGCTTATTGGATACCATCTTTAAAATTTATTCATAGAAGAAACCTGTTCTCAAAATATAATTTGCTTGAAATAGCATTTATTAGATGAGGTAATATCTTTGATAGCAAATTATATCTTGTCATTCAATATACAAATAGAAAATCTTTCAACTATTCATATATCCATTACTAACATGCAAAATATCAAATTGAATCTAAATTTTTCAATTTAATTCACCAAATATCAATAATAGCACAGCAATAATTAGTATATGAAGCCACATCGCAATAAATAATTTGTCTTCTTAATATTCTCATTGAAATATTCTTCCACTAAGTTTATAGAGGAAACGGAAAATATATCTGACAAATAAATTTATTTACACGACAAAATATAGTTTATATGTCAAAAATAATATTTACGTGACAAAATCTAGTTTCCCATAGGTATAAAATGTCGAAATCAATAATTCCGCAATTTCCACCAGAATTTGTAAATGGAAATATTGATGCGATCGATATCAGCACGTTTGGTATGATAGCACTTGCAACAGGAAGCATTGTTAACTTCTTTAATTATGATGGAATAAAGATAACGAGATCTTTCTCTGTTTATCCATCAGCATCTGTCATCACAGTCCTCCAATTCCATAAGAGAAGGCGCGAAATCCTAATAGGCGATGCAAGCGGCCGATTTTGCATTTACGATATTTGCTCAATGAAAGTCATTACTTCCACGCCGCCACTACGCGAACCGACGCCAATAT
The DNA here is from genome assembly GCA_008369845.1 of Trichomonas gallinae. NCBI lineage: Eukaryota > Parabasalia > Trichomonadida > Trichomonadidae > Trichomonas > Trichomonas gallinae. The sequence goes on from MRSU01010641.1 coordinate 12,144, forward strand.
GCGATATACTATGGATAGACAACTTTATTCTTACCACAAAAGGAAATCGATTTTTCTCATGCTACCAATTATCATACGGCACCAATGTCGACATATATCACTTGTGGAGCATCCAGCTGCCGATCCTCTTCACGAGAATGAAATACGATGATATTAACAACAATTTCATAATTTTTTACGGCCACGATAATTCATTCGTTGTTTTGCCAATACAGAACTTGAAGGAGATACCAGAAACAGATGTAAACATTTTGGAGACCGTTTCTAACATCAGGGACGCTCAAATTCATCAACATCTTCCAGGATACGTTTTTCTCGTTTTGGAATCATCCGTTTGCTTGTTCAACGCCCAAAACAACAGAATCATCAGTGTAATTCAGTCTTCTCAAACAACTTCGCCTTTTGAATCTTTAATTCAGTTTAGATCGAAGCACGATGAAGTTCTCATCAGGCATTTTAATGGAACACTCACACTCTACTCTGCCTCTGATCCTTACAACTTTTACGCAAAGAAATACGCGATTCACAATCAAATCAAGCAGAGACTGTTTATGACGGTAAAAGATCCGATAGATGATGATAAGATCATCATTTTCTATCATCCTTTCGGCTTAGCCGTCTTCGATATGTTGAAATTCAAGATTTTAACTTTGTGCCCATTATTTACTTACAGATCTATGTGCTTCGACACAGATGGAACAACATATGCCAATGGCATGTCCAAAGGGTTGATTTACGTTGGAGATATGCATGATTACACTAATGTCAAGTCTTACATCGTCGGAGATGAAGATGTGACATTCGTTTCAGTGAATATGCCTTATATTACATGGGCTACAAGTTCTTTCGTTGGCTCAATCAATACAGAAACAAGAAAAGTTTTAACATTCCCACAAAATGACAAACCTCTGCAAGTTTGCGGTAACCACAAAGGTGGTCTCCTTGTTTTACGCAAGCCTGACCTGCTTGGAGTATATATTAACGGTAAAGAAAACAGAATTTCATTCGCATCTCCAATTCTAGCATTTTCTCTGCAACAAGAAGAATCAACGAGGGATTCAGGCAGCTTCGTCGTCATAACAGAGTCAAGAGACATTTACTTTATCAAGTATTCGCCTGGAGGCGTTGAGCCACCTTTCTTGCAGATGCATGTTGTCGATCAGATGGGCTCGGTGTCATCTGTGGCGTGGTCCGGCAACAGTTTCGTGACAGGTTCGCGCGAAGGAATCTTAACTACATTCGATATAAGAAATCCGTCGCCGCAAATATGGACTCCTAACCACGGAAATGTATCAAACTTAGTCTTCAAGGAAGGAGTCTTGTTTGGAATGATCGGCCAAGCATTATTTGTCGGATTCGGCGGAAGAATGGCTGCAGGTATATTTACATGCATAGTACCTATTTCTTCTTCAATACTTGCTTACGTTGCACCTAACGGACACATAAGAGTTTGCGATGTTTCGTCATTAGAAATAATCCCCGACATGCCTCATTCTCTGCCGCCTCCACCGAAGCAGACAGAGCTCGGAACAGACCTGCAGTCGATTATATCAGGAAAGCCGTCATTGAGGGCCATGTCTATAAGTGGCGCTGGCGACTCAATACAAGCGAACAAGATCTACGCTCATCTCGCTGAAAAAGAGAAAGCGGAGAAGTGGTTCGTCGTCAGGCAGCTTAGTTACGCATCTCAGGAGAGAGATGCAGTCAATCTCTTGAAAGAGACATCATCAGATGATCCGAGATTCATGTTCGAGACAGCTTTGGCTGCTTTGTTGTTGAGCGATGCTCCTCCTAATGCTGTTCAGCGCGAGTTCATTGCTGAGCGTGCTAAGGTTCTGTTTGAGTCTAATAGGGCTCCTGATGCTGTTACACTGTTGACATTGATCGGCATGGACAAAGTCGCAGTTGACAAACTTATTGAGATGAGTTTGGCAAATGCTGCGATGCCTATGATAAGAGGCAGGCTCAGCCCAGAAGATAAGATCAAGTATTTGAATATTATAGCAGTGAGAAAAGTCGCTGAGAAGAATTTCTCTCATGCTTCTTTGCTGTTTGCTTCTTCAGGCCAATACCACGGAACATTGTTCTGTCTCTACAAACTTGGCTTCATTGAAGACGCAACTTACGTAATGAATAACACAGAAGTCAAAGAGCTACCTGAAGAAATCTCCAGCAAGATCGAAGGTTTTATTCCACTCGATGAGCTTCTCAAGCTTATCAAGAACAACTAATTTTATTTATTATCTGTCTTATTAAATATATTTATTTTTGAAAAACATGAGATTTTCAAGACAAAGGTATCTTGAGTCAAGCTTGCAGAGAATATTTTGATTCGTATAACATAATCGCAAGTATTGGCATCATGATGATTTTATAATTAAACCATTTGAAAACTGTGGTCGAACTGATTTGATTGTGCTGCACGTTTTAATCATTAAAAAATCAGTAAAAGTAACATTTTAAAGAATAATTATTTTAGATTTTGTTGAATTCTGCTATTGTATAACAAAAAATATTTATTAATACAAACAAAACAATAATATTAAAAAAAATCTCAAACAAATGATAAAGTGCGTTGTCCTCCTGATATGACAGGAGACTCATTCATAGAGATATTCTTTGGTCGAATAACAACATCTGACATTTTCTCGCTCAACCCCTTCTGTGTTAAGTTGCACTTGTCAACAAAGAACCAATCACACTTGATGTTCTTAACTTTGTCTGCAGCTTCAAGCGAGCCTTTGATGTGAACGCCAACTATCTCACCACATGTGCATGCGATCGGCTCAAAAGCAAGTCCATCTTCATATGACCACTCGTAATTCAACTTTCTTCCGTCCAATAAATTCATTTCTCCTGGTCCAATCCTTGCGCAAACAATTGGCTCCGACTGCGAATCTTTAATTCCGAAGTATTTCCGTATATACGATGATGTGGAGTTAAACGTGCATGTTTTCTCTATCCTAACAATCTTTGCCAACTTAGACAAACATGATGAATGAGTAATGACTAATGGCTCGTTCTCATTTATCTCTGTCTGAACACCTTGCACTGAATTGGGGAACATCTTAATCATGTCATCATAAAACGTTGCAAGTTTGTTTGATAAATCAGAAATGGTTGCGATTGGAGTAGCTTTCAATCCGCCCTGCATCCATCCTGGGAAATTCGATCTTTCTTGAACAAATCTCGAATCAATCAAAATAATCGATCCATAGTCGTCTTTGTGTCTTATGCATCTACCGAGTGCTTGCGATAATGCTCTGAATGCTTGCGCTTTGTACCAATCCGATCCATCTGATGTGGCGAATTCAACGTCTTTTTGCTTCGCGTGTTCATCATTATAGCCTCTCTTTAGCAAAATTTCTGGTGCGTAAAGTGATGGATATGGAATTCCGAAAATAATAACGCATCTTGCTTGTCTGTCTGCGAAATCTGTACCTTCACTCACTCTTCCTCTACATACTGATATCAATAACCCGCCGTTTCCTTTGTTGATGCTGCTTCTGTATTCTTTGAATGCGTCGCTATCATCTTTCTTTCTCTTTCCACTTTGTTCATGGAAAATTGGCTTGACTTTCGCTATTTCGCGCATTAAGTTGTATGATTTGTCATGCCATACATCCAGGCATTTCTTCATTATTGATCCTGAAGGGAAAAAGAGCAAAACGCCATCTGGTACTTTTTGACATGCTGCCAAAACTATTTCGCCTAGCTTCTTGTAGATATTGTTGTTGAGGGATTTAGATACGCTCGTTAATTCAATGTTATCCATCCTCTGGATGATCATTGATAAAACTTGGTTAGGTTTAATAACGTGCATAGCAGATAATGTCTGCGAAAATTTCGTTCGCAATTCACTTTCGTATTGTGATAAAGGACTTAATGTACCTGATGTTATAATTACTGAATGCGTTGTTGAAACAATTGACTTAAAAGCGACACCAGGTGACATACACAATAATTGCAATTTCGGATTATTTTCTTGTCTATCTTCGTAATCTGTCAAAATTAACTTAAAATCATTGATTGTGTCGTTATTGTATATATATGATAGCGTTGTCAAAATCTTTTCCAAAATCACAGCAACTCTGTCGGGAATCAGTGAATCCTGGTCTCCCATTGCTTGTTCGTTCGCTGAAATAATCTCTTGCATGTCCTCCCTGTAGATAGGGAATCTGACTTTATTTAGCGTCCAGCCGCTCAACACCATTTCGACGTCAGCATATTGGAAGAACTTTTCATTTTGGTTTCTGTTATGTGCCCACGGTTGTTCGTCGATATTTCTTGTGAACCAGTCATATATTTTATCGAAAAGAACGCCAAGACTTTGAAAATGCTGAAATAGATTTTGTCCGATTTGTATTCTCATTTCTTCGTATTGTAAAAGAGTTCCTATGTATCCTTGAATGTATCCGACTTCATTGTAGTCTAAAGAAAGAGAAGCTGAGTCTCTGCAGATGCCTTCTATGTTATGGCCTTCATCGAAAATTACGACTGAATTATTTAAGTCGAGTTTCATGCTCTTTCTAATTGCACTGTCTAATATGTAGTTATATGGCGCCAAAATGAATTCTGCACGCTTCATTAAATTTCTTGTTACATAGTATGGGCATTTAACTTCTTCTCTGCAGATATTGATTAAGTCTTCGATGTCATATTTGGCATATTCGCCGGATGGAAACATTGATCGAGGAATAGATATACTTTTTCCGAATTCGCAATTATGCTTTGAATTATTTTCTATACGGCATTGCGCATCGATATCTGGCTTTGATCTGACATTGTCATTAATACATAATTGTGCTCTTGACGCCAAAATTGCCATTTTTGGAGTGTAAGTTGGTAAATTTCGTTTTAATTCCGCAACGACTTGAGAAAGTTGATTATGTGTTCTACTTGTATAGTAAATTTTGACTTTGTTATCAGTTTCGTCGTCTGAATCAAGATTTACGTATTCTTCGCCATACATAGGTGCAGGATCCACCTTTTTCGGAGGCTCTGGCTTTTGCTTTTGCAGCCACGATTGATATGCGAGAGTTGAAGCGAGAAGTGATAAAGTTTTACCTGTACCAGTCGGAGATTCCAATAATGCGTTTTCGGAAGACTTGAGAGCGACCATGGTTTTGGCCATGATCGCTTTCTGGGCAGGATAAGGCGTCGCAAAAGGGAAATCAACGTCGATGCCCATCAAGCATAGATGCCCGGGCGAAGACATTTTGTAAATTTTACAAAATAAAAGGAACTTCCCTTTTTTGGAAAATTTTGACACTTGTCAGAATATTAAATAATTTATCAAATGTCATGTAGATCGTCAGAATGTCAAATATTTTGACATAATGTCATGTAAATCGTCAGGATGTCAAATTACCGAACATTGAAGTGTACAGAAGTTATCTAAGTAATAAACCGTATTGATATGGACTTTTGATTTAAAACATTTTGGGACTCCCCCCTTCTTCTGGCATCATATCTGAAATCGATCTGGGAATAGATTGCGTTTTCGCTAAAGAGCAGCACTGGCCTATCAAGATTGGATGTATTGGGGAAGAAGTAAAAATCAAAGAAAATCTGTTTTAGCTCTACCAAATAGAGATATATTAAAAAAAAAAAGAAAGCATATACTCAAGATAATTCATGACTTTTTCAAATGATTAATCCAAATCATATCATGTCCGTGTTCAATGTGAATCTATTTGTACGCAATTACATCCTGTTATGAGATCATTGATTACAGCTAAAAAAGTATGATACAAATGGATACTGTTTGTATCTGGATCATGGTAATATTCTCAATACATTTTGGAAAGAAACACCTGAAATTTATTTTGATATAAAAATTATTATCATTTTTCAAGCGCATGTGCTGTGTTTTCATGATATAATGTACAGAATATTATATTTAAATGTTAGTTGCATAGATTTGATCTCATAATAAATTGTATTGTTATTAAAATTGCACTTCAACTAATTTTTACTTTAATCATATTGCTTATATAGATGAAGTAATGCATTAGTTGAATCTCTGTTTTACTATTTGTGATCTGATATTATTTCCAAATTAATCAATTGTATTTTATACTCTTCTCACTATTACCTATTAAATCTCTGTTAAATAAGATAATTTTGGCAAGAACTATATTGAAATTCTTTTTATTATCGTCAAAAAAACAAAAATCATATAAAAACAAGCATAAAACAAACTACTGAAGAGTGTTGAAGTATGAAATCATAAACTGATCATCATTCAATAGATGTTCGTAGTCCAAAGTTGAGAATAACGAATCAAGAACATTTGGTTGCTTCTCTTTAATAGAAACATCTTCATTCGAGCTTGAAACATCAAATGATTCGTCGCTTGTTACTGAAAGCTCTATTTTCTTCTTTGAGACTTTCGATTTCTTCTTGTTTGTCCTACGAATTAACGTTTGCCAGCGGTTACGAATCATGTTTCCTGTTCTACCCTTAAACATCTTTGCAATTGCGTTCCATTTATTTCCATGGATCGCGAATTGTTTGAGAATCAGTTCATCTTCTTCTTGTGTGAAGTCTTTGTGGTTGATTCTTGGGCACAAGTAGTTCTGATATCTCTCTCTGCACTGTCTAGGCGTTCTTGTCTGCATTATGTTGGAAATCTCTCTCCAATTAGGAGAACGTCCGCTTTCTCTCACTAATTTGATTAACCTAGAGTCTTCCTTGGATGTGAACTTTGATCTGCTGCAGTAGTCTTCGCATGGAGAATGACCGTTTGGAAGTAATCTATCCATAATGAAGTGATTAAGATTGACCAAATAAATTGAATCAACCTATGTTATTTGAATTGGAGGATTTGATAATGACAGAATTTTTTGAGAGGAATTCATCCGAGATTGAGAACTTGTCTCTCAAAATAAGTGTTCAGGTCTGCATTTCGTCATTCCTGCAACTAGGATATATTATTAAGCATATTTTTTTAACCTGTCTTTTTATTTTTTTATGTTTATCAATTTTGGTAAAATGATCTATACATGTTTTTCTTATTAGATCTTCAAAAAATTATTTTTTTACGCCTCAAATATTTTTTTTTGTTAGCAATGACATTTGTTTTTCGATTTTGCAGGACCGTTATAATAAATGCAGCATCTTTTATGCGAATGAGTTTTGTGAAGCTCTGAAAAATGTTAAACAAAGTTTTATAAATTAAAATGTAAATCTTGTGATATTGAGAGGGTGAAATGGAAATTAATGATGCTGTCTAGATGATGAATAGAGCATTATTTCAATAAAAACTCAAAGTTACGCCCATTATTTAATTATCTTAAAACTGAAACGTTTTAATGCTGAATGTGGGTACATTACTTCGTGTATTTGTCCAACCAACTTCTTCAATTCAAAATTTGCTAAACAATCTTTGAAATTTCTTCGTAACTTAACAAAATATTTGGTCAAATACATATTTTGAAACGCTATTGTTTTATTTCACGTGTTCTAACTAAATTCTTAGGTAGGAAAATGCGATTTATTCAAAGGAAAGAAAAGAAAGATACAAAATTTCGACTGAAATGCTGATGAATGATAAATTAACCCAATACATATTAGAATGTTGATATTTGCAGGAGTTTTTCATTCTTTATTATATGGTTAATTCAATGATTAATGTGCGAATTGCACGAAAAAAGTAATAATCGTTTTCCTCGTAGTATCAGCTACATATACTATTTTACAATGATATTAGCAGGTTTATTACTATAAAAACTCATAGTGGTGTGAAGATATTCGAGGATAAATATCAATTTCTATAAGAATAACAATCTCATAGCCCATAAATAACAAGAATATCTTTTTAATCAAAAAATACAAAATTGCAAATTTAGGGTTATGTCACTTTTTAAAATATTGTCACTTTTTATTAAATAATGTTCATTTTAGCTTATAGTCGTGTTAAGTTTGTTCTTGCTCCGGATATTTATAAACATGATCCCACGAAGCTAAAGTTCTACGAAAATACAATCAAACACTATAAACCTGATGAAATCGAATATACAGAACATTTTTTCCCAGAAAAAAATTCGACTTATCTTTGCTCTGAAAAAACTAAGGCAATAGAACCAAAACCAATTGCTGAAATCAATTATGATATCAGAGAACAGCTATTTCCAGTTTGTGAAAATTTCACTCACGAGTTTCAAGGAGAATTACGCATTTGCTATTTCAGAAACATTACAAAATATAATAGTTCATCTTCAGAATCAATAAAATCTGTTTATCCATTAACTTATCCAGATATCACGTCAAATGGCATTGTTTATTCAGTCCATAACTCCATTACTGATTGGGATTTCCACATTGAATGCACCACTGGTCAACCAAGATTAGTTTATGCAAGCTATTCACCATATTTTGTAAGATACGAGCATCCACTTGCTTGCCACGCAGGTGACAAACGTAAGATTAATGTCATTCAGTGCACAAATCAAAATTATATCTGGAAAATAGGAAATGCAACTTTGGAACAGAATCAAACGATTAACCAAGAAAATGTTACAGAATCATTGAATAATACCGAGCAACAAAGCAATGTTACCGAAAATCAAGCAAATATAACTCAAATTGAAAATGAATCAATAATTATTACAGAAATTGAAATAAATGAAACAGAAGAAAATGTTTCTGATGAAAATGAGGCTGTTGAAGCAATTGCCCAAGTAATTGCTGAAATTATTGATTCAGCTGAGGATAATGATTCAGAAAATGCTGTTGAGCCACCAATTTCCGAAACAAGCACATCAGAAGAAACTCAAAATCCAACAGATGATGCCCAAAAAGAAAATGAAAATGTTATGGAAATTCCAAAAGAAAAACCAAAAGACGATGAGCTATAACTGTTCATTCTACCCGTATATATAATTGTTAGATAATATAAATACTTCATTTTTGTCTTAATATTTTGAAATTATTTTTTCATAATCAAAATTGACGAAAATTAATAACTATATTATGTATATGTAAATATATGAATAACTAATATCAACTTTACAAAATAAAACAATACAAATATTCTATTATATTTGTCTTGCAAGACTAACAGCAATATCAATAGCAGGCTTTGCTCCTTCCCAATTATAGTAGAAACGCTTGGCTCCAAAATGCACAACCCCTTTGATTTGCCAGAAAATTAAATATTGCCGAAGAGAGAGACAAGTCATGAATATAGGAGTATCAAACCAACTAAACACTGTTGCGCAAATAACAGTATTCTGTGCCATAAAAATACAATTATCAAAATTGCTTCCTGTTGGGCCAATTATCAGCTTTATTCTGGACCAAAACTTTCCTGTTTCTGTTAGTGTTTTGAAATCAACAAATAGTCTCGTCCAATTAATTTCAGGATATCTTTCATTAACTTTATTGCATAAGTAATCGTAATTAACGGCTCTTCTGCGTTGGTTCTTTGGTCTATTATATATAACATATAGATTGGGCTCAACTGGGTGTCCGTTAATTTTCTGACTTAAAAGTCTTGATAAATTTCTGAGCGGCTCACCAACGAAAGCACACTCGTAGCTCAGTGGTATTGTATGGAGCTTCTTGACGAAAATAAACTCTTTTTTATGTTTACTTAAATCAACAATTTTTGAGTCGTCGAGATCATTTAGGCGATAAAACTCCTTTGTATGACTAAAGAAATAGTATGAGACTAGTGTAGCACGCTCAAGCACATCCCTGGGTATCAGTGACAAAGCTGAAAGAAAGTCTTTAATGAAGTGGCCGTAATAAAAAGTTGCGGAATTTGATATTACAATTGCTTCATCAAAAAATATTTCTGGTTTGTTATGCGAAGGCGCAGTTCGCCAATGAAAGTTTAAAAATGTTCCATTAGCCATTAGTGCCCCATCTGCATTAACCATTGTATTTTTTAATACGTAATATGTTGCATTAAAAATATTGATATATTTCGTTTTTGATGGATCTTCTGTTAAGTCCGATAAATTATGAAACTTATCCATATAATTGTAATCTGTAATACTTAAAAAGTTTTTTCTGTAATATAAATAATAATCCGGAATTTCATCTACTGTCCAATAGACCATTCCACGCACATCGCATGGCAAATTCCTTATTATTGCATAAGTGAGCATTAGAACGGAATAAGGGTAAAAAAACTTGAAGTGAATGGTCCTCATTCGTTCTAAAATGTAATGTATAATATTCCGTCAAACTAAATGTAATACTTTACATGTCAGATTTATGGGCGAAATCTGACGCACATTGAAAAGGGGTGATATTTGGAAAATTTAGTTGCTGCAGTCGCAAAAACAACATCAGGATGATTCCTCATGGCGTCTTTGGAACTGGTGCAGCTAGTTTCTGCTGGTCCAGGACGAAATCGGAATTTTAATAATCTAGCCGAATTCGTCCTGGACCGATTTGTAAGCATCCTGTGCACCAAAACGCACCTGACATTAATGTTTCGATATTAATATCATCTGCAAAGTGATGCACATTGTTATAGTAATTGCTCCAAAAAGCAAATTAAACTTGATAGCAGAGAAAATGTCACATTAATATTTTACATGTCAGAAATTTATTATCAAACTATTTTGACTACTATTTTTTAGTTCATTTTTCATGAGTGAGGGCAAAACAAGCATAGAGACAAACGTGAAAAATATCATTGAAGGTCTTGGATACAGAATAATATCACCTATAAAATCACCTCATCCTGTTGCAGCAGGAGCTTTCGCAGATTGCTATCTTATTTATAAGGAAAACCAATCGCCAAAGCAATTATATATTTTTAAATGCAATCGCTTTCTACAAAATCAAGATAAAACAAAAGAAGCCGTTGGAGGGATTGCTTTAAGTCCAAATTTTTACGAATATATTGAAGAATCAGATAATCTACAATCAGATAACCTACAAGCTTGCCTGATTATGGATTACATACCTGGTCTAACATTGAATTCCTTAGTTGACAATCTAAAAGATAAGAAACTCAAACTCAAAGATTACCAAATTCTTTCAATTCTTTATTGTGTGGCTTACGGTCTTAATAGACTTCAAAAACAAGGATGGGCTCATCGCGATATCAAACCAGATAATATTATGATTGATGGAAATTTCTGTGCTCATATCATTGATTATGGAGAAATGAGCCAAAAAGCTAAAGATACTTACATTACGACAGGAACCATATTTGGAAACAAACAGTATCAAAATCATCGGGCAATTTACAGTCAGTTTTCACTCGAAACTGATCTTTACTCACTTGGATGCATAATATTTTTTATGCTCTTCCAAGATCATCCATTCAGCAACACCAAAGATACTGAAATGAGAAAAATGAAGGCAACAGATCAATTTGATACGAGGCTTCCACCAATCAAACGTGAAGCATATTATTATATTGCGGTGAAAGAATTACAAAGTTACATTGAACCAAACAACCACCTTAGACATGATCTTCTCACTCTAATCAGACGCTGCTGCAAACTACATCCTTTCAAAAATAAGAAGATTTCCGCTGCTGAAATCATCAAAGAAATTCAACGACTTGCAGTTGAGAATTTGTCACCAGATGATTTCGATAAATACGACTATGTCGTACGCATAGCTAATTCTAAAAAGCTCTCTTTGGATGTTCCTTATGGAACTGAGTACCTCGTTAATAAAGCTGTCAAGTTAGGTTTCCACACAGCTAAACAAGGCAGTGGGTTTCAAGAATGCAAACATCCTATTCTTCTGGCCAAAAAGTATTTTGATCCGCAGTTTGAACCAAATGACAAAGCAGATTCTGATACTTTCAGAAATCTTTTCGAAGAAGCCACCTCTATAGAAGACTTGTTATTATAAAGTGTCAAGTATTATATTGCACATCTTTATACCAAATTCAGCATTATTTTTTTAATAGTAAAATCGATGCATTGTTTCTGTTATATGTTGCCATATCATGCATTCTATAAGATAACGCATAATAGAAAGTATTTTTTATGAATTTATTGTCCCGAATTTGAAATCATGAACCAAAAGCAATAATAATTGCAGTAATAACCATAGAAAGGAATTTATATTATGTCCCAGGGTCATTAAAAATTCTTGTCTTCAGAAATAAATATCTTATCAAATATTGTTGTATTGTTGAGGAAAACTCCTCAATTTGTTTCTTTATATAAGGATTTGAAGCAATAAATAACAGTTTTTGACTGATTTAATTGAATATTTGAATTTCGAAATATTTACTAGCTTTTCTAAGCTGCTCAGCTGACAGTAGATGAAATATCAACATAAAAAAATCTTTATCATCAAAATAATAAAAATAATATACAAAACAAAATATAAAATAATTATCTATTTTCGAATGTGCCTGCGTATTCTATTGCAGTGAAAATCATCTTCTTTGCGGCTGTCACACTTGAGTAATTTGGAATGTTAATCTGTCCGTAGCAAGTTCTTGCTGTTGGCAGCATATCTTCCATTGTAGCATCGATCATCTGCGAGACTGAGATTAGTGGCTCGTTGGTTGAAACGATTGGCAAATTTTCTCTTGCTGTTACAAATTTGAGGAGTTTTGAAAGTTTGTCGTCATCCATTTGCTTAACAACATCAATGTAAATGTCTCTGAGTCTGTGCGGCAATGTTGGGTAGAACTTGGTGACTGCTAAAATGGCTTCCGGGGTCAATTTCTGCGGTCCGCATGAGCAGCAGCTGATTATTTCGCCAGTGATGAAAGGCGGAGGACTCAAGGCGAGATTTTCCCACATTCCTTCTCTGATGTACTCGAGATATGTCTTTAGTTCTTTAATCCTGAAATCTTTGGAGAGAGAAATATATTCCCTTATGTTTTGTAGAGTGACGCACCTTGTCCTTCCTAGTTCGGACAATGCAATTTCCTGTCCTCTGCTGTTTTTGACAACAAAGTTCAGAGAAAATCTTGAAGCGAAAGTGGATTCGTCTGTTATTTCCTCGATTTCTTTCTCCAGCGATTTCATGAGATCTTTGTATGGAGTGTCAATAGAATAAATGTCTTCTATTGTCAAAACTCCCTCCGCCAAGAATTTCCAGAAGAAAGGAGGAACAGGAATCGGCCGCGTTAAACCGAATCTTATAGAAATTCCCAGCAAAACGCCAAGCATGAAATACATCTTATCTGGCTCGGGGACAAACGGATCTGGCACTGGTATCAATGTCTCGTAGTTTTCTGCTGACTCATTGACTGAATTAGGAACTGGAATGAAAATTCCTACATTTGGATGAATCGATTCTTTGATTGTTTCCAGGATGAATTCTCTGCACGGGCCACCATAATCCCTGCCTTCTTCTTTTAAGAAAGTAACTTTGAACGGTGGATCTTTCTTTGTCCTGAAGTCCCTCGGGTTCTTGTAGTAAGACATAAACTGCATCAGCAAAGTGTTGTTCAAATTCTTCGATGTGCCAAACCAAACTTCAGATGCTTTATACCTGTTGACTTCCATACTGATTTGGTCTGTGTTTGACTGGAAATATATCAGCTCCAAGAATCTGTTAATCTTGAGCTGTCGAGGCATGAAGTGGCAGAGATATTTGACATAACTTTCTGGCCCGGATAATTTGTTGTGGCAAACCATCCAACTGATCGAGAACAATAGCGAAGCTCTGAGATATATGATATGCTTTGGATAAGGAATGTCAACGGAGACGATTTGTAGAGGAGGAATTTCGAGCTTGAAGTCTTTCTCAGTGAACTTGGAGATGTTGATCATGTTGAATATCAAATGGTCATAGTTTTCGTCAAAGAATGAGAAAATTGTCCTGACGTCATTGATGAACATTTCTCTGTTTCCGAGAACGAACTGCTTCAAGTTTAGTGGAGTTTCGCTGACGAAAGCGAACCTGACTTGAGAAAGATCAGATACTGGCTCATTGAAGAATATCTTGCATTGCTTTCCGTAGATAATGTTATTACTTGCAGGTGGATCAACTATTTTCGCGTGAGTCTGGAACCATGTGTTTCCGTAAACTTTGATCACGCAGTTGTCTGGGACTGAATTAACAGATACAGTAACTTGAATCGATTTGTCTGATATCCTTTCTACATTGTATGGCAGGAATTTAGTTGTAGTCAAGGCCCATTGTTTGAGGAATAAGTGGAATGGGAATCCAGTAAGTTTCTTCGATGTCGGCTTCATCAACCTCATAACTTGTGAAACGAATTCGCTGATGAATTCGTCGTTCGTCAAGTAAAGAGGGAACTGGATGTTAGGAAGGTCCCAGTCTGTGTTGTGATCGTAGCCTTTTGACTGTAACTCCAAAGCTTCATCTGGTGTGATGAATTCTGGGAAGTATGTCTTGAGAGGAAGATAGATTCTTTCTTTCCACATTGTTTGCTGGTCCAAAAGGAAGCCATTGATTGGCTGGTTCTTCTTTCTGTCTGTGTAGATCGCTAGCAAACTCAAGTGAACAACGACGTCGCCAACTAAATCAGTTGGAATGAGTGGAACTGTTGTACACAAAAACTCTAAAACAACAGTGCCGAAAGCAGTAAAGAATGGACTGCCAGCAATGAATGAATCGACGAAATTTGTGTATATCATTGCCCTGAACTCATGCATGTCTGCGTTTTCTATCGAAGAAGCGTTGTTCGATATGAAATAAGCGAAATATTTCAAGCTCAAAATCAATTCGAAAAATGTGCCGAATAATGTTTCATTTGTTCCTGGGTTGATAGGCAAAGCAATTACACCATCACCTACAGCATCTATTCTTGTTAATTGTACCATAAATCCTTTGACGTATACAATGCCATCAGTCAGAATATATTCGTTCTTGTCTTTATCTTCGACTTTGATTGATCCGTCAGCATCGAAGCCGGCTCTGAAGATAATGAAGCCAACAGCTGATGGTTTTATGATTGTTCTAGGGCGTGATAAAGCTGATATTTGTGTAACAACAGCATTAGGCTGTGATTTTCTCACGAAGTGCATGTGGAAATTAGTGAATTGTTGGACTAAAAACAATTTCCATAGATTCGCGAAAACTGTTGTCAGTTCGGATTCTGCGATGTGCTTAAATATCATGTGGACACCTTGTTTGTGGATATACCTTGGCCCAGTTATGTGGTATGATTTGTCTGTTGCATCTATTGCGAAATTGATCGGGCACTCTTTCTTCTTGATGAAGTGCGCGTGAATCGGTTCGACGTTAATTATCAGCATCAAAGCGATTTCGAGCAACTGAGGCATCTCCAAGTCGAAGATCTCAATGGCTCTCGATTTAGGGAAATTGACAATAGACAAAGCTTGCAAGAATATGTGAGCTTGAACATCTTTTCTTGTCTCATAGACATAACCTGTTGTGAAGAAATTCAAGATTTCTGACGGTAGATATGGATATGTTATTATATGTATTGGCTGGAAAATCGTTACATCTTTAACTTGTGGGTCTTTGATTTCTGTGACTTCTCCTGTGTTGTCGTTAATGAAGACGGGCTTGAAATCTAATGGGAAAGTGGAAATGCACGCCTTCGAAATTCCCTTGACGAATTTGCAGACTGGGATTTTCGATGGAGTTCCTGCATTTGACGTATTCGTGAAGCAGGCAGTTGGATAAGTAATAATCTGCTGCTTGATTTTATCCAATGCCTCTAAATCCAATTCTGTCCTGCACATTTTGAGTAGGTCCGCTGGATAAGAAATAATTGGCTGTGTTTCACTGTCATAGCTGAATAAGAAAGAGTTCGGATCTTCTTTGAGACATTGAAGCTTAGGTTTGTTCATCTTGATTTTGGAAGGATTAGTTTGTTGGAATGGTGTCTGTTTAATTAGATCTTGTATGTCACCTTTGTCGCGTTTGTTTCTTATGAAAACTGTTTTGCCTGTTTTCACGTTGTTTCCAACTGTAGACGGATTTGTGCTCTGCAGATACTTAGGACCGATGTTCGTGATTGAATAAGATATATTGACACAGCCGAAAGTATGAATGACGAATGATGCGACGCCTTCTGAAATCTTGAAAGTGAAGATTTGGGTGTTGTTGTCGTAAATTCTCAATTTCTTGGCTGTTGGTTCATAGCAAAGCGTGACGTTGCTGAACCCGTAGATGCTTGGAACCCTGTCTATAGGAATACCATTGTAAATTGCAGATCCATTCGATGAGAGCATGAAAGACTCTGAGCTAGAAAAGTGAAGAGAATACATATGAATGCCAACATTAAAGTGGGACTTCTTCTGGAAATCAAGGTGTAGATATGTCGCATTTGTTGGATTAAGCGGATCAGACAAGAAGCAATGAGCTCCTTTTGACGTGTAGATCTGATTTTCTGTGACTGTTATTGATTTAGTGTCTGGGACTCCTGACATCGTGCAGTATGACATATGCGGTCTCAAAGAAGGCTGCTGTAAAAACCCTAGAGAATTGGAAGAAAGATGTGCAGCCAATATTCTAGTGAAGTCTTTCGAGTAGTTGTGTAAACTGAATTTTTTGAGCTGGAATTTTGTCCTTGTCTCCATGAAACTCAGCAAGAAGTTATGATCAGTTATGTAAACTTTCAATGACTGCAAAATGTAAAAGTTCAGAGCTTCGCTTGCATAAGAAACGGGATCATCATTCAAAGCTTGTGTGAAGAATGGCATCAAATGCTCATAGTCTTTGTACATGTCCGGAGAAAACGGTATAGCTGACTTAGGTACAATTGATGGCGAATAAGGAATGTTTTCTATTTGTGAATTCGCAGTTATTGGTGTCTTCCAGCCATGATACTCTTCATTGTATACATCTATGTCTGTCAGATAATAAACCGAGTTCGATGAATTGTCTTTGATAAGCGAATATTGGTTAGGAATCAAAATCGAGTTCGATAAAACAGCGAAAACGCCAAACAAGTAGCGCTTCTCTGTGAACATCTTCATAGACTCTTTGACTTCTATGTTCTGGCCGTTGTTAATGTTGTACCTGAGAATAAAAGTTATGATGTCATGGACCAAATCCTTTGCTCCTGAATTGGTTGTTATGCAGAACCTGATCACGCGAATCATTGCAGCGCAAGCAATCATTAAAACACCAGGAGTTTTGACATGTTTTACGTCATCAGTCATCTCCATCAGTGAAGGATATCCGCGCATGATTTCTGGCCTTCCTCCTGAAGCAATCGAAGAAATTTCGCTCAATAGCCACGAGATCAAGTTTTCGCGGTTTTCTGTCGCCCTTATATACTCGAACAGGAAAGCGAACGCGTTGTGGAAAACTGCTGGCTCTATGTGCTTAATGAAATGCAGCACCATCTTCTCTTTGAAAGGTACAATCATTCCTGAGCTCAAGCATAATCTTGCCAAGCTCAATTTCTTGACGTCTATAGAATCTTTCGTGAATAATCTTTTGAGTAGCCTTTTCGTGTCTTTCTTTGTTAAAGTAATATTTGAGTCTTTGATTACAGAATACATGCAGCTAGATATGATTGCTGAATAAGACATAATGTCTTCTTCACTTAACTCGAGTTTTCTTGAATACAAAATATCGAAAATATCGCAAATTGGCTCGAAAACAATTCTTGGATCTGATTTTCCTACCATCATCAACAGATTCGTGTAAAAGATTATCACAAGATTGATGACATTGTTTGAGCAAATGTGTGGCAAGATTTCTCTTAGCAATTTTAAGAGATTAAAAATATTATTAAATCCAGGTGATCTATCCTTGTTTTCGTCGATTGCTCTGATTGTTGAAACGTATTTCATGAATGATTCCGATTTAATGACTTTGTCTAACAAGAATGAAACAAAATCGATATTAGAGTTTCTGTTGATAATGTCGGAAATTATGTCAATGCCTAACGATATGTTTGTTTTAACTCTTTGCGAGTCGCTGATCATTTGGAGGCAAAGTTCTATCGTCAAATCATCACTGATGAATCTTGTCAAGGCGGCCAAGTCACCACTGAACTTTTCAGTGCCTATTGGTGCAATCATCAGCAGGAAAATCATTTTGTTTCTGATGTCGTCAAGTTTTTTGTGGAGTTCTTCTTCTGGTTTATCTGTGAAACTTTGTTTGATCAATATCTGCGTCCTGTGAATTTCATTTACTGAATGTATAATGCCCTTGAACTTCAATGACAATGGTATCTCCTGGTTAGATCTCTTCATGCCAATATAAATTGAAAGCTCATCTAATAATTTAAATTGTTTTGATAAACAGAAAAGAGCCAAAATATCATTTCTCGCTATTAAATCATTTCTGTTTTTAAAGGTGGCTTTGTTTTGCCTTGTGAATATCGAAACCAAAATGTCTTCATACTTTAGCATGTTTTGGTCGAAAATAGTCAAAAGAAGTTTAACTTTATCGTCGTCAATTCCTGTTTTGATTATATCCTTTTTGACGTCATTGTTGGAATCTGACAACAATTTTTGTAATTTATCTGGAAATGTTTTCCTTGTGATGTTTGCTTCCATTGTTGCGTGAACTAACCATAGATAGCTGTCTGCGTTATTCAGTTCGCTTCCACCATTAATCAAGGTCATGATGAATTCAATCAGAATCGTGAAAACTTCGAAGAAAAGTGAATAAAGGAAAACAAAGTTGCTGTGATCTTTCGTGTAGATATTATTCAAGTTTGCAATTTTGATCAATTCACTCAGATTGACGAAAATTGGCTGAAGGAGTAATACTATTGGTTGTGCGATTCTGGAGAACTTAGATAAAGGCTGCAATAATAAAATCCATTTTCTAAACAAATGAACGAAATTTGAAAATCTTAGAGAATTTTCTTTGTAAATTGACATAATATCATTAATGCACTTGGAAAATCTTGTTGCTATCAGTTTGCAATATTCGAGTAAAGTGTCTTGCATGTATGTTTTTTCTGGTGGAATGTCTTTTGGATTCTCAGAATATAATTTACTTACGCCAATCATCAAATTTCTCTGGAACAAAACTAAAAGCTCTTGTTCGCTCTGCTGCATCATATGTGGGCTCGTTATGAGTGTCTCTATCAAAGGAGCAATAATCTCCTTTACTGAGTTAGCGGTAAAACATTGAATAAAGAAGCGCTGATTCTGTAGTAATCTGAGAAAATAATAAACGAAATTAGATTCCATGTCAGTATAAATTGATTTGAAAACAGCAGCACATTTTTCTGGTTCTAGTCTAGAGAAAAGAACAGGGAATGAAGTACTGAATGTATATGCTGTTATTTTCTTAGCAAACTCAAGATTTTTGTTGTTGTAAACTGAATTCAATAAATCAACAATTTTCTTTATCGTTGTTGTTTCGATGGTGTTTCCCATGTTTCTCGAGCAAATGTTGGAAAGATTGATTTGCAAAATAGCAATTAAAGAGATGAAGAGGTTTTGTAGTTGGTCGAATTTGAATAATTTCTTTTTCTCATATTTTGTCGCGAAATTTTGCGAAAGAGACGATATTGCATCAACAAGTACAAGTAAAATGCGTTCTGAGCATGGCGCTATTAAATATGCGACGTCTGAGATGTTGAAATTGGAGAGTAGCAATGTTTTGAGCTGAGTTCCGACAAAATTGGCTGTTATATATTCTAAAAATGTTGAAGAAGCTTTGAGTAATGTTTTGATGTTTTTCACTTTTTTGAATGATGAAACGATTTTTGAAAATTTTGGAATATTTTGGCTGTTGAATCCTGTCAACCACTGTGTTTTGGATCCTAATTTATGTAATTTAACAAGGAAGAGGCTTTGAGTGCCAGGAGAAACTCCCCACAAGCAGTTGTTCCACGGATCATTCGTTAATGCAATTATTGGAACTTTCAACCCCAGAACTAAATCTCCGAGATGCTTTCCATCAATCAGAGAAAATGTTCTCGCGAAGTATTCGCATTTAACATCATCATTTCGTGTTGGAACTAAGAAAATAAATGAGTTTCCACTAACATACATAATTGATTTTTCTTCCCAGTTGGATGGAATCAGTTCTTTTGCAAATGGATTCTGTAGAGTCGTTCCATCAACATATGGCTCTATTTCTCGTACAGAAGCAACAACTTGGTTAATTTCTGAATAAATATGAATCTTCTTCTTGTGACATGAGTATATAAGTTGGCCATCACTAACGCATCTCGATGTAATATGATGTGCGAACTTGAAATTTGTCATGTCTTGAAGAGAATGAATTTTAATTACTCTCTGATGCTTTAAAAATGGACCTGTAACTATTATATATCCATTGCTGACAACAATACTGAGATTTATCCTTTCTTCTTTTGGGATTTTCAAATCAATTTTATGAAATCGAGAATCAATATTTGTAAATGTGTCTGATAGCTTAACAATGTGCATAACTCCATGATGTCCAAGCAAAAACACGTTTCTTCCATCACATGAAATAATTGAAGATGGTTTTGTGCCTTGGCTTTTTGTTTGAGGAATTGAAACCGTACCAATAATTGTCGAATCGTATGGTATTGTTATCGTGCTATTAAAAGCGAGATGATTTACTTTATTTACGATATGATTCATTTTGATTTTGATCTTAGTATCGAGTTTGTTTGTGGGTAAAGAGATTGTATTCGATAAGCCTTCTATAATGGCTGATAAATCACCGCATGTAAAGCCCCATAATAATAACGGAACAGCATTTGCGTGATTTTTAACGAGTAACACATTGATTTCAAGATATATCGGATTGTATCTGAATATATTTAGTTGGTAGCTTTGAATTTTATCAATGAATGCTTGGATATTTGGAATGAGTGATTTTAATTCTTCAATATTGATGGGAGTTCGTTCAGTGTTATTGTTAAATATCTTGTAAAGCTGATCATTTTCCTTGTTCTTTTGATTTTGTAGCGTGATATTATATTCTTCATCAGCTTTGAGTATATTATCAGGCTTTGCACTTAGAAAAACGAAAAATTCTGATAATATTTGGTGTGTTGTCGACTTTAATGAATCTGGTGTCGAGAAAATTGGCGAGATTACGGTGATAAGTGCTTCACTGGCTGTTTGTGCCTGCGTAAAAAGTAGAGGATTCGATATAACATCGACAATTATATTTTCTCCGGGAAGTTTCAACTTTTTTTGCCCTGAATCATTCGAATGAAATAATTTTGACGAGAATTCCTTCGAAAAAGCAATTTCATCCAGGCCAACATCGAATACGTTATTAGTATAGCGCTGGAACGTTTCATTTTTGGCAAAAACTACACCGGAGGCCCGGGAAATACCGGGTCCCATAATACAATAGAATTATGACGAAATTTTGCAGAAAGGTTTACATTATACCGCACATTGCATATTGGGTTTCAAAAAGCTAAACACGAAAAACTGACAACAAAATTAAAAAGTAACATATAACCTTATTATCAAAATGTCGTAATTCAAATGTTTTTTACATTATTTCCGGGAGAAATCCTCATATATGAATGCAGAAACACTTGCTAGATTGATTTGTGCAAACAATGGATCATTTTTTTGCATTTTTCCGATATTTTATGCAAAAGTGATAATAAAAGTGACATGAAATTGAATCAAAAGTGACGATTTTGAAATTAATCAACAAATAAGTATCCAGAAGCCAATGATTCAAAAAAAGTTTAGAGCCAAATTTATAATAGTTAATAGCTTGACTTATATGACAATGATAAAAAAAGATATCTCATATAAAAACCTATGCAAATTTAAGCTTAGTTAATTATACAGTCGCATATCTATAATGTATATAATAAAATACTAACTTTTCTAATGAATCTGATAAAAATTTGGTGAGTTACACAAAAACATAATAAATCGCTTATAGCTTAAAAGTGACAGAAAATGATAAAAAGTGTCGAATATTTTTAAAAAGTGTCGAGTTTTATTAATAATAAAACGTGACAAATGTGTTAAAAGTGACATTAAATTTTTTTAATATTACAATTTCGGGAATCAACAATCCAACATCGATCCTTTCATATATTGAGGAATTTTCAGGCGACCTTTCCGACATAGATCAGGCATATGATGATGCTAACAATTCTTCTAACGTTAGTTGCCCACTTTGCCATTGTATTTACTATACTAACGAAATACTTTCTCACATCCTAAAAATTCACTCCAATTTCAAAAAAGATGTCATGGGCGATATGATTCTTTCTGAATCAAAGAAAACTGGTGAAGTTTTATGCAATTATTGCTCCATGGCTTATCAAAACTACGAAGCTTTCTGCTCTCACTGCATTGAAAAGCATCTACCTAATGTGTTAAATGGTTTGGAAGTCGTTGCATCCAAACAAAATGAAGAAAAGAAAAACAATTTATTGAATCTCATTAAAGAGTTCAAAACTGATGATAAAATTATCGAGAATCATCATGAACCTGTGAAAGTTGTAACAGAGTACGCCGATGATTCCGCAAATCAAGTTGAAAATAAAAACCAAAAAATTCAGAAAGAAGAAACGAGGAAATACAACGAAGAACTACTTACACCAATATCTTTATCGAATATTTTGGTGAGTGAAAAGCCGATAGAAGAAACAGCCGTTGATTTTGCAATTCGTCAGATCGAAAAATCGGAATTATTATATAGAAAACTCAATATCGCCATTTTTGATAAGCGCCCAACATGTGGTATTTGCAATCATTGCTATGATTCCATAATGGAATTAATTTTGCATTGTTTGCAAACACATCCATACGATTTTACACCAGAGCTAAAATATATTCTCCATTATCTCGGAAATTTCACGACAATTCCAACAGATTCGCAAATATATGAAAAATGCACAGATTTACATCTTGATCTTTTATTTAACCCACCGATCGAAATACCTGAAAATCCAACTGCTGAGCTTTGGCTTACTATTCCACGTTTCTTTGGTGAGCTAATCGTTGAATTATTCGGAGTTAATCGCCCAGAGTCCGAAAAATCGATCATTCCGAAATCCAACTGGAATGAGGATGTTATTTGGCTACAATTGCCTTATAAAATCCCATTTATTTTCTTGACTACAGGAAATAAACTTAAAATCGGTTTCATCGAGACGAAACAAGTACCTGCAGAGACCTCTCGAAATATAGTCAAATCAATTCTTACTACAATCTCTAAAAACCAATTTTTGGTTATACAGATGAAAGATATTTGGAAAGAATCATTTCAAGTTGATGTTTTAAACTCAATTTCATCGACATATGATGTTAGAATACTTCGCAAAACCGAAATTTCAGAAGATTCAAATAATTCGAAATCAATAACCTTATTCATTTATTGCACGAATTGGACAGAAGACCATAGAAATACAATTACTTCAGTCATTGTAGAATACTTTGAAAAGTCGGCCTTGCATCGATGTTCAGTCTGTAGATTTCTTTATCGAAAAGATGATACTTCACTGTGCTCGAACGCAAGGATGAGCGGTTTGGTAATTAGTAGAAAAGTTCCGCATTCGCTTTCAGAGACTTTTGCTTCAATTATGACAAACGAATTTTTGAAATCTACAGATCTCATCAAAAAGTATGAGATTTAACTACATACGCTTATAAAAATACTATCTTATATGGATAAATCCTTTTTTTACTTTGTAAAAAATATTCAATAAATATTGTAGTCGAAAAGAGATTATAATGTTATGCCTAGCTCCTTATCTTGACTTTCAAGATGATTCGGAATAAATCTGAACACTTCAAAAAATCTTGAAAATTTATTTAACAAGATGCCTTTTTCCAGAAAGATTTATTCTTTATTTGATCTATCTAAACTATCTACGAGTTTTTGGCAGAGGTGTAGAAACTAGGTTTTTTTGGTATTTTTGCTCCAAACTTTGTCTATATACTATATATACATACACCATATTATATATCAAGTTTGAGCCGAAATGGTTCGGACAATTCTGAGATACGCGAAAACTCGTCATACCTC